>JASVEL010011023.1:0-270939 GCA_032618575.1 Nicotiana noctiflora
TAGCAGGGTGTTAGCCTGCACGGTCACTCGTTCTTCTCTATTAGAGCGTATCCGTGAGAGGCAATTTGATGATCCTCATTTGCGTGATTTGAGAGATACAGTACAGCAAGGAGGTACCACGAAGGTAAATCTAGATGATGATGGGGTATTGAGATTGCAGGGTCGATTTTGTGTGCCCAATGTCGAAGGGATTCGAGAGTTGATCTTAGCAGAGGCCCACGGTTCGCGGTATTCTATTCACCCGGGCGCCGCGAAGATGTACCAGGACTTACGGCAGAAATATTGGTGACGCAGAATGAAGAAAGATATCGTTGCGTATGTCGCTCGGTGTCTAAATTGTCAGCAGGTGAAATATGAGCACCAGAGACCTGGTGGTGTATTCCAAAGGATTGAAATTCCCGAGTGGAAATGGGAGCGAATCACTATGGACTTCGTTACTGGACTTCCTTTGACTCGGAGAAAATTTGATGCTATTTGGGTCATTGTTGATAGGCTGACCAAATCAGCACACTTTATTCCAATGTCTGTCTCCTACTCGTCGGAGAGGTTAGCGGAGGTTTACATTAGGGAGATTGTTCGTCTCCATGGGGTGCCGATATCTATTATCTCCGATCGGGGTACGCGGTTTACCTTGCGGTTACGGAGAGCGGTTCGGCGGGAGTTAGGCACCCGAGTTCGGTTGAGTACGACATTCCATCCTCGGACGGATGGCCAGAGTCGGAGAGGACTATTCGGATTCGCGAGGACATGCTTCGAGCTCGTGTTATTGATTTCGGAGGCTCGTGGGACCGGTTTCTGCCATTAGCAGAGTTCGCCTACAATAACCAGCTACCAGTCTAGCATCCAGATGGCCCGTATGAGGCGTTGTATGGTAGGCGATGTCGATCACCGGTTGGATGGTTTGAACCGGGAGAGGATCGGTTGTTGGGTACGGACTTAGTTCCAGGAGGCCTTAGATAAGGTCAAGACTATTCAGGAGAGATTGCGTTCAGCTCGGTCTAGGCAAAAGACTTATGCGGATCGTAAGGTTCGAGATGTAGATTTCATGGTTGGTGAACGAGTATTGCTGCCGAGTGTCGCCTATGAAGGGCGTGATGAGGTTTGGGAAGAAGGGCAAGCTCAGCCCTAGGTATATTGGCCCATTTGAGATTCTAGACAGAGTGGGAGGGGTGGCTTACAGATTAGCTTTGCCGCCTAGCTTATCAGCCGTGCATCCGGTTTTTCATGTATCTATGCTTCGGAGATACCACGGCGATCCCACACATGTGTTAGACTTCAGTACTGTCCAATTGGACAATGATATATCTTACGAGGAGGAGCCGGTGGCTATTCTAGACCGGCAGGTTCGACAGTTGAGGTCGAAGAGTTATCCTTCTGTGCGCGTTCAGTGGAGAGGTCAGCTTCCTGAGGCATCGACCCGCTACCCACACTTGTTTCCTGACTCAGGTACTTCTTTCTTTTGTCCGTTCGAGGACGAACGGTTGTTTTAGAGGTGGAGATTGTGACGACCCAAAGGGTCATCACTTATTTAATTAATCATTTCGAGCTTCCGAGGCCTTGAAAACCTCATTCTATGTTGCCTCGATTTACGTGCACGATCCGAGCATGTAGCCGGAAAGATTTTGTGATAGAAAATATGAATTCTATGAGAAATTTGGATAAAAATGATATTAATATTGATATAGTTGACTTCGGTCAACATTTTTGGTAAACGGATCCGGACCCGAGATTGGATGGTCCCGAGAGGTCCGTAGGAAAATATGGGACTTGGACATGTGTCCGGAGTTGAATTCTGAGGCCTAGAGCCCAAGTTATGAATTTTTATGTGAAATTGTGTTTGATGTAATTATTAAAGGAAATAAATTAATTGACCTTGGTATCGGGCTCGTATTTTGGTTCCGACGCCCGGTACGAGTCTTAAATATTATATATGTGATTTCCTGTAAAGTTTGGTGACATTTGGATGTCGTTTGAGATGTTTTGGACCTTGAGTTCCAAGTTAAGAAGTTTTGAAAACTAAAGGTATGAAAATCATGAGTTTGAGGCTTGATTTGATTAAAACGAAGTGATATTGGCGATATGATCGCACGAACAAGTCCATAATGTGTTTTTGAGGTTGTGTACATGTTTGGTTTGGAGCCGGGGGGCTCGGGTAAGGATTTGATAGGCCGTTGGATGAAATTCTGAATTTTTGAACTGCTGGTTTTTCACCCAGCTGTTGGCTTCGCAATTGCGAAGTATTTCTCGCAATTGCGAAGGGGACAGGCTCGCAAATGCGAACATTCATCGCAAATGCGAAGCCCCTTTGGCCCAGCCTTGTTCGCAAATGCGAACAATTGTTCGCATTTGCGAAGGTCCCCAGTGCTGCCTTGGTTCGCAAATGCGAACCATTGTTCGCAAATGCGAAGCCATCCTTGTTCGCAAATGCGAACAATTGTTTGCATTTGCGAAGGTCCCCAGTGCTGCCTTGGTTCGCATTGTTCGCAAATGCGAACATCCCTGTGACTGCCAGTGTTCGCAAATGCGAACTTATGTTCGCAAATGCGAACTTCCCACCCTTAGCTTATTTTTCAAACTCCAGAAATTGGTCGGGGTTCGCAATTGCGAACCCATGTTCGCAAATGCGAACACGGAGACCTGAAAAACACGAATTTCAGTCATTTCTTCACATTTTACAAAACCAAAACACCCATTTGCGATTCTTCAAGGATTTCTTCTTCATCAAAACGATTGTAAGTCACTTTTTACTTAATTCTTTCAATTCCTAACATCATTAAACATGTTTTTCATAAGAAATGAATGATTTTCATGGTAGAATTCTTGTTTTTGTTAGAAAATAGGGTTTTTCATAAATTGGGGAATTGGACCTCGAATTGAGGTCCGATTTTGGAACAAATCATATACATGAACTCGTGGGGGGATGGGTAACCGGATTTTGGTCCTAACCCCGAATTCCGACCATGTGGGCCCGGGGTTGAAATTCACTATTCATGGCGCAGAATGTTGTAAAAGTTGTATTTGGTATTAAGAATTAGTTTGTGGAGTAGAATTGATGATATTAAATCAATTGTGTATAGATACGGTTGGATTGGAGCCAAATTGAAAGAAAAGACATTTCCACGGATTGAATTGTTCATAAGCATTCGAGGTAAGTGTTTGTTCTATCCTAGCTTGAGGGAATAGGATTATGTGTTATGTGTTATGTGATCGAGTGCGGTGTATGGGCTGTGGTGACGAGCATCCATACACTGCGTCTAGTATGACCGTGAGTCGTTGGAAAATGATTATTTTGAGATATATTACAGATGAATTGTTATTGTTCTCCCTTGTTTGGACTTGTTGTGAAGACAATTATTGATTGCCCTTGATGGGACGGTTTATGAATTACTGTTTCTTTCTTTGCCCTTAACTGTGATTGTTATTTGGGTGAGTGTCACACCTCCTTTTGGCGCGCTTACCCCGAGGGATAAACGTACAAGGGAGTTTTTCCAATTTAAGTGACAATATTCGAAATGGGATTATTTATTTATTTCAGAGTCGCCACTTGGAATAAATTATGGTGTCCCAAGTCACCAATTTATTTAAATCCCAAATCGAGGAAATTTTCGACTTTCCAAATGAAGTCTGCGAACCAGAAATTCTAAGTAAGGAATTCTGTTGACCCGAGGGAAGGTGTTAGGCACCCCCGGATCCCGTGGTTCTAGCACGGTCGCTTAAATTATTGTAATGGCTAAATATCCGATTTTTAAAACATGTTCAATACTATAATGCAATTTTAAATCATTTACCGCATTTGATTATTTTTTAAGAAAAAAGTGAACATTCTTATTGGGGGGCCCCGCGATTTTATTTTTCTATTTAGCAAGGCTCGTAATATTTTTTTATTTAAAAGGATAATCCTAAAGTGGCTACATTTTTTATTTAATTTATCTTTACAAGAAAAGAAAAAGTCCTAATTAATTACATGCATAAAAGGCTACTCTATATTAGTACAAAAGGTGTTCCCTCACAAGCCGATTAAATGACCAATTTATTCTTCAAATTATAGAGCTAACTACAATTTGACAAAACTAATAAAACGGAAAAATAACAATAAATATTAATCAACAACTTGCTTTTCTATTTCATTTCAAAACTTCAACTTCCAATTCGAGCTTATATCAACACATGGTTTTTAGAATGTGTACCTGGTTTTGAAAGGAATGGAAGATGGAAAATCAACAGGGCGGTGAAAATACAGCAACAACAACAGTAACAACCAGCAGTAGCTTCAACACCTCAATCCCGAAAATTCCAGCAATACGGAGAAAAAAAAACAAAAACCAGTAAAAAATAGAAAAGAAAAATATATTCCAGATTTTCTCTTTGTTTTGTCTTTCTAGCTTTGGACTCTTTTCAATTCTCAAAAGAAACTCTCAAAAATTGAATTTTTTGCTGTGTATACTTCTGTGTCCACAGTGTATATCGAGTGTATACCACAGCAGAGAATTTTTTTATTTTTTCTTCTCTTCCTATTTTTACTCTCTTTTTTCTCTCCATGTTTTCTTCCTTTATTTCCTTGCCCCCACTACTTTATGTTATGTGATTATGATTATTTTTGGCTAAAAATCTGAAATTTTCTTTTTGGGCCAAGGGGTTTTGGGTTGAGTAAGGGTGCTTAGGATTGGGCTTGTAACTTAATTTGCAAGATGGCCCAATCCAAATTTTTCTATTTTGTTCTTCTCCATTATTCAACATCCTAATTAATAAAGCCCAAAAATATTAAGATTAATTTATAAAAACTAAAAATTATCTTGAAATACTAATTAATTCATAATAATAATTATCACAAAAAATTAAACATTAATAAAAATAAAATTGCACGATTTGGACATTAAATGCTTAAAAAATGCAAACATACATATTTTTTATGACTTTTCATTTCTGTAAAATAAACTTAATTGTAAACTTAAATTTTATATACATATGCAACATATTTTTTGTATATTTTATTTATTTAAACAAGCAAATATGCACAGATAAAAATGCAAATAATACAAGAAAAATAACACAAAATTCACAACAATTGCAAGAAAACTAAAATTATTTTATTTTGAATATTTGGGAGTATTTCTCTTATAGGGCAAAAATCACGTGCTCACAGCTTCCCCTCTTTGCGTGTAAACTCGAAGAGTTTTCGTGCAAAGATAATAAGCTAATACGAGCGATTTTTGCCCGTCCGAGCACTCCGTGTGAAGCATTTTGAAAAGATCTTGACCGAGCCTTCGCTTCGAGAGGCCTCCTACATATCCTGGGCTAAACAGGAGTCAGGTCAATGTAGTTCGGGAAATTTTGGTAGCTGGGACTACCGTGGACTGACACTTGTTGTTACTGTTGCTATCGTTGCTGCTGTTGGTGCTTACTGCTTACTGATCTCCTTATTACACCAAAAAGAGAAATTAAAGCTGAACTAGCTATGCTATCAAACTATGAGTTACAAGATTCCTATCTATGATTCTCTTGGAAACTTGATCTTGAATCTTAGTTGATTTGCTGTAGACCTCGATCCGAATCTTGATGCTCAACAAGTTGTATGTGCTTTGTTTATTTCTGTAACATTGAGTGGAACGGAGTCGGCGGAGCTTGTTACTTCAATCATCTTCTGAGCAATCCGCGCCTTTGTTTACTCCAACGTTTGAACTCTTTTCTTTTGGTTCCTTTCTTATTTTCTTCATTCCGGATTGATGTTCCATTTGTAGGTTATCTCGATCCTTGCGTCCCGAGGTCAAACCTATTTAGACAACAAAACAAACAAACGAACGAAATTTTTATGCCCCAGTTTTGCTAGGAAAATTTCGTGAGTTAGTTGTGACACAAAAAAGCGATTAAAAAGACTCTTTGGTATTGGGTAAGAAAATCACAATTTCACAAATAAACGTTCCACGGCTTTAGGGCGGGATTTTGAAGAAAAGTTTCACGGCTTTACGGCGGAATTCAAACAATATCTAACGATTTTGGGCAGTCGGATCCTCGGTTTTTTGGCGGGGTAAAAGTAAATAGCTCCGCAGTTTTTGGCTAGGAGATCCTCGGTTTTCGACCGGGGATAAAAGTTTCACGGCTTTACGGCGGAATTCAAACAATATCTAACGGTTTTTTGGCCGTCGGATCCTCGGTTTTTTGGCCGGGGTTAAAGTAAATAGCTCCACAGTTTTCGGTCGGGAGATCCTCGGTTTTCGACCGGGGATAAAAAGTTTCACGACTTCTCGGCGGAATTCAAACAATATCTAACGGTTTTTGGCAGTCGGATCCTCGGTTTTTTGGCCGGGGTAAAAGTAAATAGTTCCGTAGTTTTTTTGGTGAGGAGATCCTCGGTTTTACGGCGGGGATGAAAGTTTCGCAGCTTTCGGGCGGAATTCAAACAACTTCTAACGGTTTTTGGACGTCGGATCCTCGGTTTTTGGCCGGGGTAAAAGTAAATGACTCGGCCAGTTTTCGATCGGGAGATCCTCGGTTTTCGACCGGGATAAAAGTTTCGCGGCTTTCGGCCGAATTCAAATAATATCTAACGGTTTTCGGCCGTCGGGTCCTCGGTTTTTTGGCGGGGTTAAAGTAAATGGCTCACGGTTTTGGGCGGGAGATCCTCGGTTTTCGACCAGGGATAAAAAGTTTCACGGTTTTCCGGCCGAAATTCAAACAATATCTAACGGTTTTTGGCCGTCGGATCCTCGGTTTTTGGCGGGGTAAAAGTAAATGGCTCCGCGGTTTTCGGTCGGGAGATCCTCGGTTTTCGAGCGGGGATAAAAGGTTTCACGGCTTTCGGCGGAATTCAAACAATATCTAACGGTTTTTGGCCGTCGGATCCTCGGTTTTTGGCGGGGTAAAAGTAAATAGTTCCGCAGTTTCTTAGTGAGGAGATCCTCGGTTTTCGGCCGGGGATGAAAGTTTCGCGGCTTTCGGCGGAATTCAAACAACATCTAACGGTTTTTTTGCCGTTAGATCCTCGGTTTTTGGCGGGGTAAAAGTAAATAGCTCGCCAGTTTTCGATCGGGAGATCCTCGGTTTTCGACGGGGATAAAAGTTTCACGACTTTACGGCGGAATTCAAACAATATCTAACGGTTTTTGGCCGTCGGATCCTCGATTTTTTGGCCGGGGTTAAAGTAAATGGCTCCACGGTTTTCTGACTGGGAGATCCTCGGTTTTCTGACCGGGGATAAAAAGTTTCACGGCTTTCTGGGCGGAATTCAAACAATATCTAACGGTTTTTTGGCCGTCAGATCCTCGGTTTTTTGGCCGGGGTAAAAGTAAATAGTTCCGCAGTTTTCTGACTGGGAGATCCTCGGTTTTCTGACCGGGATAAAAGTTTCACGGCTTTCTGGCCGGAATTCAAACAATATCTAACGGTTTTTGGCCGTCGGATCCTCGGTTTTTTGGCCGGGGTAAAAGTAAATGGCTCCACAGTTTTCTGACTGGGAGATCCTCGGTTTTCTGACCGGGATAAAAGTTTCACGGCTTTCTGGCCGGAATTCAAACAACATCTAACGGTTTTTTGGCCGTTAGATCCTCGGTTTTTTGCCCGGGGTAAAAGTAAATGGCTCCACAGTTTTCTGACTGGGAGATCCTCGGTTTTCTGACCGGGAAGAAAATTTTCACGGCTTTCTGGCCGGAATTCAAACAATATCTAACGGTTTTTTGGCCGTCGGATCCTCGGTTTTTTGGCCGGGGTAAAAGTAAATGGCTCCGCAGTTTTCTGACTGGGGAGATCCTTGGTTTTTTTACCGAGGATAAAAGTTTCACGGCTTTCTGGCCGGAAAGACCCTCGGTTTTTCTGACCGGGGTCCAAAGAGATATTGGACTGATATGATTTGATTCTCTTTTTTTTTTTTTTGGAGTTTTCATTTTCTTTTCTTTTATTCTTCCTTTTGGGCCTTCTTTTAGGTATTTTCTCTTATTTTCTCTTTTTTTTTTTAACAGATGCATAAGATAAAGCTTTTGAAAAGAAACTTCCCCTTTTATGCGCTTTCCTTGTTCCAAAGCCATTTCAATGCTTGGTACTTCACTTCTTTGAGTTGTACCTTCTTTTTGCACAATTAAATAGACCTGCTTTGAACAAAGAACATTTTATTAGTTGAAAAAGTGGTTGACTTTGTGGCCTTGATTGCCCCATTTCCATTGAGAACTTTGCTACCAATTGTCTTTGGGGTTGACTTCTTTTCACACTGACCCGGGTTCAAACTCGGAATTCTTTCAGGACTCGCTTGTGTGGGCTCTGTCTTTCTGTCTCGTTCCGTTTTTAAAACCTTAGCCTTTGATTTCCTTTTCCTTCTTAATGTCCTTTCCTTTGCAAATGATCGACCCTCATGATCAGTCGGGATTGGATCAATACACCACTGAGGTTGGGTATCTTTCTTTGCCTTTTTACCAGACGGAATCCTGTAAAACTGGTCCTGCCGCCTTTCTTTGTAATAGTTTCAGAATTAAAATTAAACCGAAAGGGATTCAAAGAATAACTATACAAAAAGCAAGGAAATGAGTTTAAAGAGAAACGTCCCTTTCGGGGAAAAAGAAGGACTTATCTGGGATGCATGCCGACTTCAAATAAACATGACATGCTTCTTGGACTGGATGCTCGACCCACATAAACTTTCCAACTTCTTATGAACCCATTGATTCGCATTTTCAAAACCAGGGAACCTTGCCAAGACTCTTTTATTGAAGAGATGTCTTCTTTTTGGTCGGCGGCGCCTTTTGCGGGTTTCCGCCAATCGATCCCTTTCATTTCTCTTCTCACTGTCGTCTGATAGTGCTCTTTGCGAGTTTTCACTAAACGGACTCTCTCATTTTTAGCTTTTCCAATCGCCATCGCCTTATGGTGCCCGAAGGTTTTCACCGATAAGACTCTCTCATTTTGTTTCTCTCAATTCAGACTGTGTCAGATTTCCGTCAATGACATTCTTCACTTCCTTGCCTTTGCCAATTGATCCGAAGGACTTGAACAAGGTTTTTTGGGTAAAAAGGAAATTGAATGGAATTACAACTCTGGAACCATCTTGACGGATTTAAACTGAACCGTCATATCATCTGCCCCAGTTTAATTTTTGGGGAAATTGGGATTTTTGTTTTGGTGTGACTGAACCTCGGGAAGAGGTTGCCTACGTATCCTTTCGGAATCAAGTCAGAATGTAGTTCGGGATACTTTGTTTTGTTTTGTTTGGTTTTTGTTTTTGGTTTTTTTTTTATTTGGATTCCAAAGAGGGTAGCCAAAGAAAGGTAACCGGCTCAAAGGGTTTTACAAAAGATTCATAGTGTTTGGGGTAGCAAGAAAGAAAGCCTTCGTCATCTCAATTATACAACAGCCAACGTCCCAAGAGGTCCTGACATAGTAGTTTTATACTGCATCTGTACTGACTACTGTCTCAAAATCATTTCCTTCGATGTCTCCCAGACACAGTGTCCCTTTCAGTGATATTTTTCGGATGATGTATGGATCCTTCCAATTAGGAGCGAAATTTTCCTTTTGTTTCTTGGTAATGAGGAGGAATTCGCCTTAACGCAGGTTGGTCTATTTCGAGATTCCTGGGCCGCACTTTCTTGTTGCAAGCATGGGCCATTCTTTGTTGGGATAATTACTCGGGTATTCCCTGAGTACAACACACCCCTTTCGTATGCGAACCAATTTTCCTTCAGTTATTCCAATTCATTGTTTCATTTCCTCAAAATAAACTTTTGTGCATTTCAACTCTCGATTCATTATTCTGAAGTCTGACAGCGTTTTGGGATCTAGACATGAAGTCCGCAAGCATGTCATGTTATTTAAAGCTGCATGATTTGAACTAAAGAGAAGAGAAAAAGAAAACCAAAACAAGTCTGAAAGAATAAAAAATAACAAAAGAAAAGGAAACGGACGATGAAATATTAATTCCATTTCTTGGAATCGAAAGGATAAAACAGGATTCACATTCGGAATTTTAAAGACAAAAACTAAAAGAAACATCCAATTTACACCCTGAAATAACTCTGGATGCAGAAAAATGCGGCAGGACAAGTTTACTGGGCTTCCGCCTGATCGAGAATGGCTTAGCCTTTCAGTTTGGGAGTTTAGTGTCTGGTCCCATCTCAACGGTGATAGTCCCTTTCCCTGGCTCGACCATGTGGTATCGCAGAGCTTTGGCTCATGTTTTCCTTCACTCTCTTCAATCATGAAATCCTCATTATCTTCCTCTTGACGGTCTTTAAGCTTCTGTGGTACGCGTCCAACAAACACCGGCTCATTCAACCATGGTGTCTTAATTGACCCCCATGTCACATAGGCTTGTTTAGGTGCACCAATTTCCCTTTCTGGTTCTAACTCAGTGATTTTACTCTTCTTTTCCCCTTTCTCCTGTTTCAGGGCCGCCTTGGGCTTCCTTTCCACATCAGCAATAACAATTATGGCCTTAAGCGCTTGATCGAATTCTTCGTCTTCATAAATCATCCCAGTTAAAATGGGAACGGTTAGCAAAGGGATTTCTGAAGACATGTTGGCACTTCTTTTCGACCTTGTGAAATAAGGATGGGTACTTTCTTTTGATTTCGCAACGGGCTGCTGAACTTTTCTTTTGGACCTCGTGAAGTATGAATGTGAAGCCAGAGTACCACAAAATCAACCACTATTTTCTAAAACCTGGAGTTTGGCAAACAAACGATTAGTCTGAAACAACATAACAAATAAGTAATATCACGTTGGGTGTGATGCACTTATATAGTTGATCGTGTTGCTACTTGTATTCGATTGTAATGCGTTACTCCGGCTTATACTTTCCTTTGCTTGCATCTTCTTCCTCTCTTTATCAATTTTCTCTTTCTTTTTTTTTTCTCTTTTTTTTCATTTTTTTTCTTTTTCTTTTGGTGATGGTCGAATCTTATGTGGATTGCCTACGTATCATGTCCCCGCATGAATCAGACCGAGCGTAGTTCAGAAAATCGGGAATTGAGTAAATCAACTAATTCTTCAAAGAAATGCTTTAAGAGAAAAAAGGAAAATATATTCATATTTTTGCTTTTTTTTATATATATATATATATTTTTTTTTTTTGCTTTTTGTTTTGCTTTTTGATAGAAAGACTTCTAAAAATAAAAATTTATTTGCTTTGGAGTAAAATCCATATTTTTAAATTTTGATTTTTATTGATTTTTCTTTTTTATTTCATGAAAAGCAGTAGAAAGAACGAAACCATTTTTTTTTGTTTTTTTTTGTTTTGTTTTTTTTTGTTTTTTTTGTTTTTTTTTTGAACTACTTTTACTCTTTTTTTTTTTGAATTTTATAAAAAAAAAGATTTTAATGAAGGAACTAAACGAGAACATTTTTTTATTTTTATTTTTTTTTAATATATTTTTTTTAAAAGTTGGGGTCGGAACCGATGAGGTTTTCCTACGTATCTCACATCCGGTGAGAATCAGACCCGCGTAGTTCGGATAAAAGAACTAAATCATTTTAAGAAAAGAAAACAAACTATTTTTAAACATCATTTCTAAAACAAATTATTTTCAAAGAAATTAACCTATGTTTAATAAAATCAATTTTTTTTTTTGCAGTTTTCAAAAATTATTTTCTACGGAAGTAAAAAAAATTATTTGGAATTTTTTGCATTTTTCAAAAAGGAAAAATTTTAAAGAAAACTAACTATTTAAAATTAACAAAATTTATTCGGAGATTCTTTTTCTTTCCTTTTTTTTCATTTTTTTTTCAAAAATTATTTTCTAAGAAAAACATACCATTTTTCATAAAATTATTTTGATTTTTCACCTTGACATCTTGCACTTCTTAACCTCTCTCTTTTTTAATAACAAACCGGCCGGCATGTAAGATCGAAACAAATAAATGCACAGACAAAGATGCAACAAGTTGGTCTTTTGTTTCAGGTACACCTGTCCTAGACAGGCCCAACCCCTGTGTTGAGCCTCCTAAGTCAAATATGTGCATGATGCAAATATACGTTCCTATCGGGGATCCGGCATAAGGTTTTGTTATTCTAAGTCATCATCCTGTTGGAAAAGGTGTCTAGACTGGCAACTCGAGCGGACAACTCGAGTCGAGGAGTGTCAGTGCACCGGTAGCATGGCTTTCCGGCTTAATTGACAATACTCCCCGCCTAAATATGTGTGACTACAAATCCTTCACCGGGTGCCAAGCACCACAACTATCTTGAGAAAAACGGGCTATGTCCAGCAAATGCCCGATATTATATTTCAACGAGACTCATAAGAGGAAAATGGGTATCGACACAATTTATATACAGTTCACAAAATATCAAAGCGGTAAAAGATACATTTAGCATATTAAATATAAACATGTAATAAAATCAGATAATAAATAAGCCAAATACAACAATTATTCAAAGCTCGAATTCTTAAACCCTGAACCAGTGGTTCTGGGTTTGTGTCCCCAGCAGAGTCGCCAGAGCTGTCACACCTCCTTTTGGCGCGCTTACCCCGAGGGATAAACGTACAAGGGAGTTTTTCCAATTTAAGTGACAATATTCGAAACGGGATTATTTATTTATTTCAGAGTCGCCACTTGGAATAAATTATGGTGTCCCAAGTCACCAATTTATTTAAATCCCAAATCGAGGAAATTTTCGACTTTCCAAATGAAGTCTACGAACCAGAAATTCTAAGTAAGGAATTCTGTTGACCCGAGGGAAGGTGTTAGGCACCCCGGATCCCGTGGTTCTAGCACGGTCGCTTAAATTATTGTAATGGCTAAATATCTAATTTTTAAAACATGTTCAATACTATAATGCAATTTTAAATCATTTACCGCATTTGATTATTTTTTAAGAAAAAAGTGAACATTCTTATTGGGGGGCCCCGCGATTTTATTTTTCTATTTAGCAAGGCTCGTAACATTTTTTTATTTAAAAGGATAATCCTAAAGTGGCTATATTTTTTATTTAATTTATCTTTACAAGAAAAGAAAAAGTCCTAATTAATTACATGCATAAAAGGCTACTCTATATTAGTACAAAAGGTGTTCCCTCACAAGCCGATTAAATGACCAATTTATTCTTCAAATTATAGAGCTAACTACAATTTGACAAAACTAATAAAACGGAAAAATAACAATAAATATTAATCAACAACTTGCTTTTCTATTTCATTTCAAAACTTCAACTTCCAATTCGAGCTTATATCAACACATGGTTTTTAGAATGTGTACCTGGTTTTGAAAGGAATGGAAGATGGAAAATCAACAGGGCGGTGAAAATACAGCAACAACAACAGTAATAACCAGCAGTAGCTTCAACACCTCAATCCCGAAAATTCCAGCAATACGGAGAAAAAAAAACAAAAACCAGTAAAAAATAGAAAAGAAAAATATATTCCAGATTTTCTCTTTGTTTTGTCTTTCTAGCTTTGGACTCTTTTCAATTCTCAAAAGAAACTCTCAAAAATTGAATTTTTTGCTGTGTATACTTCTGTGTCCACAGTGTATATCGAGTGTATACCACAGCAGAGAATTTTTTTATTTTTTCTTCTCTTCCTATTTTTACTCTTTTTTTTCTCTCCATGTTTTCTTCCTTTATTTCCTTGCCCCCACTACTTTATGTTATGTGATTATGATTATTTTTGGCTAAAAATATGAAATTTTCTTTTTGGGCCAAGGGGTTTTGGGTTGAGTAAGGGTGCTTAGGATTGGGCTTGTAACTTAATTTGCAAGATGGCCCAATCCAAATTTTTTCTATTTTGTTCTTCTCCATTATTCAACATCCTAACTAATAAAGCCCAAAAATATTAAGATTAATTTATAAAAACTAAAAATTATCTTGAAATACTAATTAATTCATAATAATAATTATCACAAAAAATTAAACATTAATAAAAATAAAATTGCACGATTTGGACATTAAATGCTTAAAAAATGCAAACATACATATTTTTTATGACTTTTCATTTCTGTAAAATAAACTTAATTGTAAACTTGAATTTTATATACATATGCAACATATTTTTTGTATATTTTATTTATTTAAACAAGCAAATATGCACGGATAAAAATGCAAATAATACAAGAAAAATAACACAAAATTCACAACAATTGCAAGAAAACTAAAATTATTTTATTTTGAATCTTTGGGAGTATTTCTGCCCTTAACTGTGATTGTTATTTGGGTGAGGAAGAGTGATAATGCACGAAGGGTGATGCCGTGCCATGTTTATTTATTTATGCACGAAGGTTAATGTCGTGCCCTATTATTGATTATGCACGAAGGATCATGCCGTGCCCTATTATTGATTATGCACGAAGGATCATGCCGTGCCCTATTATTGATTATGCATGAAGGATCATGCCGTGCCCTATTATTAATTATGCACGAAGGATCATGCCGTGCCCTGTTATTGAACCATGTATGAAGGATCATGCCGTACTATAGATGTGAGGATGAGAGTAAAAGCACGAAGGGTGATGCCGTGCAACTGCTTGCTATTTCTTGAAGTGATATTACTTGTGTTTACATTATACTTTGTTTTTCCTTGTGAAATTATTAACTGTGATTAATTGTTGAATTCTTTAAGCTATTCCTTATTGTGTTAATACTTGATTATTTCTTGTTATTTTGTGGTACACATATATATATATTGAATTGCACAGGTTTATGTGAGTGTCTGGTCCTAGGCTTGTCACTACTTCGCCGGGATAGGCCAGGCACTTACCAACACATGGGGTCGGTTGTGCTGATGCTACACTTCTGTGCGTTTTTGCACAGGTCCAGGTTACGATCAAGAGCAGCAGCAGCAGCAGTAAATTGATTGCGTGGGAGTTGATCATATTTGAGACCGAGGTAGCTTGCAGACGTCCGCAGGCCCGGCGTCTCTCTCTTTATTTATGTTATTAGCCGTAGTCTCTTTGTTCCGAGACAAACAGAATTATGTTATATTTCCTTCAGACTTTTATGTGTAGTATTCCATAGTAGTTCGTGAGTTGGTGACTCCACGTCTTGGGTAGAGGATTTCAGTATGATTTTCACCTTGTAATTTGTTATTTCCATTTCGATAAAGTATTCCGCATTTATTTAATTAAAATTGTGTTAAAAACAGGATAGCATGAATACAGTGGCTTGCCTAGCTACCACGAGTAGGCGCCATCACGATCCCGATGTTGGGGGAAAATCCGGGTTGTGACATGATCTTTGATGGATTCAACTCAATACCTTGCCGACTGACAATGAATCCAAGCATTTTTCCCGAGGGAACCCCAAATGCACATTTGGCCGGATTGAGCTTAATGTCGTACCTCCGAAGTCTCTGAAAAAACTTCCTCAGATCTGCCACATGGTCTTCCTGTCGCATGGATTTTATGATTACATCGTCTACATACACCTCAATCTCTTTGTGTATCATGTCATGAAACACAGTAGTCATTGCTCTCATGTATGTCGCCCCGGCATTCTTCAAACCAAACGGCATTACCCTGTAGCAATAAGTTCCCCAAGGAGTGATGAAAGCTGTCTTTTCTGCATCTTCTTCATCCATTAGGATCTGATGGTATCCTGCATAGCAATCCACAAAGGATCCAATCTCTCGCCCCGCGCAATTGTCTATCAAGATATGGATGTTGGGTAGTGGGAAGTTATCTTTCGGGCTTGCCTTGTTCAGATTGCAATAAATGACACATACCCGAATTTTCCCATCCTTCTTCGGCACTGGCACCATATTGGCCAACCATTCGGGATATCGAGTAACCCGAATAACCTTTGCTATCAACTGCTTGGTTACTTCTTCTTTGATCTTTACACTCATATCGGTTTTGAACTTCCTCAATTTCTGCTTGACAGGAGGACATGCCGGATCAATGGGCAATTTATGTACCACTAGATCTGTGCTTAACCCTGGCATGTCATCATACGACCATGCAAAAATATATTTGAATTCAAACAGTGTTTTGATTAGCTTTTCCCTGATACTCGGCTCAATGTGAATGCTGATTTTGGTTTCCCTAACATTATCCTCATCTCCTAAGTTGACAGCTTCAATATCGTTTAAGTTAGGCTTAGGTTTTTCTTCAAAATGAGTTAATTCCCTGTTAATCTCTTCAAAAGCCTCATCTTCCTCGTATTCCGATTCATCCTCATAATTGACTTCGTGCATAATTAATTTGGATTCAGATTGACTTCTTAGACTAGGTTGAAGATCCGTTGTGCATGCCATGACATTGGAACCGGTGAAAACAGAACTGTTCAGAAATGAAAAGATACAAAAATCAAAAATCAAGAAAATAAAGGAAACTTTCATTTTTATTGAAAATGAGGGATAACAGAGTTTCACACTACAAATAAATCAAAACTATATTACAACTCTGGAATAATCCAGGAAACAAAAGAAAATCCAGAGCCTACTACCAAGACTTCTTCCAGATGGGAAGAGGAGTAGTCGTCCAATTGTTGGTTTTGACCTTGGGCCCCACATACTGTACGTCTGCATTACTGGAACCTTCTCCAGCTTCGATCATGTTAACATCAGCGAACAACCTTTCAAAACGCTTATCCAGATCTCCATCTGGCCCAATTGATGGTCCGAGGATCTTTGGGTTTGACATCCTCCTGAAACCTGCTTTCACAAAAGATCGGGAGAGGCGTGGAACTGGCTTGGGAAGGACCCAGACTTTCTTCTTCATTTTGTGAGCTCTCTTCACATCCGCAACCGTCGGCTTGAACCCTAACCCGAATGTCTCCAAATTTTCAGGCAAAGAAACGGGTTGAATGATACCTTGGAGTTTGGCTCCCAAACCTTTTCCTGGTATGAACCCACAGTTCATCATTTCTGAGGCGATCATGAAGGTTGAAGCTGAGATCCTGGGAAAAGCAAGGTCCTCGCCTTCGAAAACCTTGTCCACTGAAACCCCTTCGAAGACTTGGTATACCCATGGTCCCTTGTCATCCTCCGTTTCTATGAATGGCACCACTGTATCACTCATAATGCCTGTGCCATCATCCCCATGCAATACTATCTCCCGTCTATCCCACTCGAACTTAACCATCTTGTGCAGCGTAGAAGGCACTGCTTTGGCGGCATGAATCCAGGGTCACCCCAATAGCAGAGTGTATGATGCATCCACATCCACCACTTGGAATTCCATAGTGAAATCGACTGGGCCAATGGTCAGTTCTAATATGATATCACCCACCGAGCTAGTATTCCCTCCATCAAATCCTCTGATGCAAACGTTATTCTTACGGACTCTGTCCTGATCAATCTTCAGTTTGTTCAGAGTAGCCAAAGTACAAATATTGGCACTTGAACCATTATCCACCAATACACGATTGACCACTGATCTTCACACTTCACGATCAAGTATAAGGCTTTATTATGTTCAGTGCCCTCTCTTGGCAATTCATCATCAGAAAATGTCACTCGGTTGACTTCAAAGATTTTATGCACAATCTTCTCCAAGTGATTTACAGAAAACTTTTCTGGAACATGAGCCTCATTCAGGATCTTCAACAAAGCCTGGCAATGATCCTTGGAATGGATTAACAAAGATAACAATGAGATTTGGGCTGGGGTTTTCCTCAACTGCTCCACAATAGAGTAGTCTTGGGATTTCATCTTCTTCAAGAACTCTTCAGCTTCCTCTTCTGTTACTGGCTTTTTCACGGCTGTGGGATTAGATTTCCTTAACTCTACGGGAGTAAAACACCGTCCCGATCGAGTTAAACCCTGGGCTTCACAACTGAATTCCTCCACTGACTTTCCTTTGTATATCACTGTTGCCTTTTCATACTTCCAGGGCACGACCTTGCTATCCGTTACTGGCAACTGAGCTACCGGCTTTATGATGACCGGTTCCCTACAGACTCCTTTCACGATCATTACTGGTGCAGACGGTGCTTCCGGACACAACCAACTTTGTTGTTTTTGGTTTCTCCGTAGTGGCCGATGGGCTTTTTCCCAATATTATCATAGGCTTGACAACCTCCCTCTTAGTTGGTACCTTCCCTTCCACACTGGTTGATTTCTCTTTTGTACTGTCCTTGATCATCATCACTGTCTGCGATGGCTTCTTGGGTTCTTCCTCTCCTTGCACGATCTCGATCATACAGGCTTCATGGTGGGTTGGTAGTGGGTTTTGGTTAATGTTGGGTACCTCGGGTGCTTGAACCTCAATCTTATTAGCATCAATAAGATCTTGGATTGCATGCTTTAGTTTCCAACATCTCTCGGTAGTATGCCCGGGAGCCCCCGAACAATATTCACATTTCACTGAGTGGTCCAAATTTTGAGGTAAGGGATTTGGTAATCTGGGCTCAATAGGACTCAACAAACCTATCTGTTTCAATTTGTGAAATAAAGCAGTATAAGCTTCTCCTAATTCGGTAAATGTCCTCTGTCTCTGAGTCCTTTCATTCCTGAAAGTCGGATTTTCCCCGGAAAGTTGGCCCTGTGGGATTTCTGTAGGCCCTTGGTGGTAGGTAGTTGTTATGGGGAGCTGGGTAGGAATTATTTGGGGTTGGCGCGCGCCATTGCGGGCGCGCTGGAGGTTGGGTGTATGCTTGTGCTTGATGGACAGAAAAATGATGTTCTTGAGGAGGGTAATAGGATTGTGCGGGATAATTCGGAATGTGTGGGTAATTTGGGTGAGGGGGCCTGAATTGGTGATGGGGGGTAGGACCTTTGGATCGAGACCAATTACCATCTTCTACCGTTGTGACATCCTCTTTTTTCTTCTTTCCGAGCGCACCTCCTGTGCCGCTCTGAATAGCCTGCGTTGTTGCCTTGATCGTTGAATAACTTAAGATTTTGTTGGTCTTGAGGCCTTCTTCTATCATGCCTCCCATTTTGACCACTTCGTTGAAGGTTTTTCCCACTGAGGTCACCAAATGACCGTAGTAAGTTGGCTCGAGAGTCTGTAGAAAGTAATCTACCATCTCTCCCTCTCTCATAGGAGGATCAACTCTAGCCGCTTGTTCTCTCCAACGAAACCCAAATTCTCGAAAGCTCTCCCCCGGTTTCTTCTCCAGCTTTAACAATGTGAGACGGTCAGGGACGATCTCAAGATTATACTGAAAGTGCCCGGCAAATGATTGCGCCAAATCATCCCACGTGTACCATCTGCTAGGATCCTGCCTTGTATACTATTCCAGCGCAGACCCGCTCAAACTCTGTCCAAAATAAGCTATCAGTAGCTCATCTTTGCCGCCTACACCCCTCATCTTGCTGCAAAATCCTCGTAGATGAGACATGGGATCACCGTGTCCCTCATATAGATCAAACTTTGGCATTTTGAATCCCGCCGGCAATTGAACATCGGGGAAAGGACACGGGTCTTTGTAGGCCACACTGACTTGGCTGCCCAACCCTTGCATATTCCTAAGGGATTGCTCCGGGCTCTTGAATTTCCGTAGCATCTCATCTTGTTCTGAGCTATTGGCCGGTTTTTCCACTGGGCTTCAAAGGGAGGAGTGTAGGTGGATGGTTCGGGTGCCCTGAACGTGGGTTCCAGGGGGTAATACTGAGTGTCGTGAACCTGAAATAATGGTTCACTTGATGATCTTTGCAGTGGAGCTGGGGGAGGTGCCACAAAGACAGGGCCCTTCGGTGGTGGAGGGTTCTGATTTTGTGGTGGAGCTGGGTAGTCGTGAGCATCTCTTCCCCGGTGGTAATGGAGGTCTGGGACTCTTGTCGGGGGATCGGGGGAAAAGTATTCTGGGGTAAAACCTGGTAGGAAAGTAGGAGTAGCGGGTGTGTCAGGACTCTTTTGTGCTTTGGCTAGCGCCGTCTGCATTTCGCTCATTTCCAACCGCATCTGTGCCATTTTTTCAAGAGCTTCTTTGAGCATCTGGCTCATTGCTTTTTCTAACTCACTGCTGTGGTCTGACCCAGTCATACTTTTAGGTACAGGTCCTTTCGATCTTGTATGATAATTGTGTGATGCCAGTACACTCTAACACTAACTGAATAGGAATAGCAACAAACTTGTTAGTGTTGAAATTTTAACAGATATGGTAAAAACACATTGGGTATGCAATGTCCCTATGCAATGAACCATTTCTATTATGCTTTTGCTTAGACCGCATGCGTCATCCCAGCTTATCGTCTACGCCTATCCATTATTTCTCTTATTTCTCTTATTTATTTTCCCTTTTTTACTATAAGTAATGGTCGAATCTTATGTAGATTGCCTACGTATCATGTCCCCGCATGAATCAGACCCTAGCGTAGTTCGTGTAAATACAATAAAAAATATTTTTCAAAAGGTTTTCCAAAAACAAACTGGATTTAACAACAAGTCAAACTTACAAAAGATGGTCAAAATACATTCAGCCCTTTTATACAAAAGTCTTATAACTAGACCCAAAAAGGAAATACAATTTCATAACTAGGAAAGTTCTAAGATTTGAGCTTTTGCGTCGGTGGGGCCCTGGGAAATATGAGCTTTCTGCTCCTTTAACTCTTGGCCGAAAGCAATGTAACCAGCTATTTCCTCTAAGGTAGGAGTGAGTTCGAAATCGGAGAAATGGAACACATTATTAACAGGATCCCAGAAGGTCACCAAAGCTTTGATCAAGTCATCCTGTGGCTTGACATACAGTATGTCTAGCAGAGGGCCCAAATGTTTTTTCACCCACACTCGACCATCTTCCTCTAGATCATTCCACCATTCTTGTAGTTGTATTCGGGCTCTTTCCATGATAACCTGAGGTGATTCTTGGATAGCATCCATCTGATCCTGAAGATTTAAGGTTTCAAGGGTGACTCTTAAACCTTTTATGAAAGCATATTTACTTAAATGAAACAAATTACCGACTTATTTATGACCGAAAATCTTTGACACATATTTAATGATTATTTTTGTAAAAGGGAGATTGGACCCGATGGGGGTTGCCTACGTATCTCACATCCGGTGAGAATCAAATCGGCGTAGTTCGCCAAAGAAAACAAATCGAGTTTAAAACAAAAATCTTTTTTAACACCAAAAAATTATTTTTGAAGAAACGCTAATAGGATTTCGACATTGTATGGACAAAATTACATTGCTATTCAATTTTAAGCTGGTCAGCATGCTGATCTAATCAAATAAATGCACATAATCTCATGTAGCAGGATGGTCTTTTCATTTCAGGTTACCTGTCCTAGACGGACCCAACCCCTGTGTTGAGTTCCCTAAGTCAAATGCAACATGATGCAAACAAACGTTCCTACTAGGGATCCGGCATGAGGCTTTGTTATTCTAGGTTTAAAAACTGGGTTTATTGTTCTAAACATGGCTTACCCGAGTGGACAACTGGGGCTGAGGAGGGGGTGACGTAACGGGAGCACTAAAGTCTGCCCGACCTTGTCACTTACCCTAACACTCACTTATTTGGAATAATTTTGAAAAGTGGGCTACGCGAACGTATGCACCATTTTTAGAACTCAAAAAGAAATAGGATTTCGGCACAGTTTATATATACAGTTCAAATAATATTAAAGCGGTAAAGTTATCATTTTGCACATAAAAAAAATATCAGATAATAAATAATGCCAAATATAACAATTATTCTAAGCTCGAATTTCTAACCTTGAACCAGTGGTTCTGGGTCAAATATTCCCCAACAGAGTCGCCAGAGCTGTCACACCTCCTTTTGGCGCAGGCCCGCGAGGCTCGCGAGGTATAAAAAGGAGTTTTTTCAATTAAAGGACAATCAAAACGAGATTCATTTATTGAGATATTCAGAGTCTCCACTTGGGAGATTTATGGTGTCCCAAGTCACCGGTTGAATCTCGAATTGAGGAAAGGTTTGACTCTATTTAACAGTCTGCGTACCAGAAATCCGGATAAGGAATTCTGTTAACCCGGGAGAAGGTGTTAGGCATTCCCGAGTTCCGTGGTTCTAGCACGGTCGCTCAACGGTTATATTTGGCTTGATTATCTGATTTTAATACAAATATGAACTAGTGTGCAAACTACCACTCCAAACCGTTTTAATTGTTAGAAGAAAATTATAATGTCGTGAGAATATATCTCGAATTTCGTCACATAAATGTGTCCGCAATTTTTGATATATTCCGACTTCATTGGGATTTGGATTGGGGTCACATAAACGTGTACCCGAGTTTAAGGAGGTACAATTACTAAATACGCGCTTAAAACTATTAACGCGTTATTATTTTGAGAATGCCGTGAAAATTTACTAAACGGCCAATCTCGGATTTCTAAATATATACACTTATGAGGGCTTCACAGTTTTTGCGATTTATTCGGCGAGTCTCGTCTCATTTATTAACAAAATAATCCTAAAATGACTACATTTCCTTTTTTTTTAGTTTTTATAAATAAAGAAATCTCATAATTAATTTAGAAATTAAAAATGCAATACTTATCTAATTTATAACAAAGACTTAATGAAACAGATTTTAATCTATGTTTAAACAGAAAATATTTTTTTTTTCGGAATTATTTTTTATTATTTTTTATTATTAATATTATTATTTTTTATTATTTTTGTAAATACGAAATTTCTTAACTTAATAATAAAAGAAACATAATTAGAACAATATTGAAAAATCTTGAGTGGTAATATATATAAAAGAAAAACCAATAAAATCATTTATTCAAAATTATCAAAATTATAGCCATATTAAAGCTTGTATGGTAAAATTATTTTTTATTTCCAATCGTTCAAAACTAAGTTTATTTTTTAGAAAAACAGCAATTATAAATTAACTATAATTTTATTTAAATTCGTTTTTTTATATTAGCTTAAAGAAAAATATATTATTTGTTATATTTAGATAAATGTTTAATAAAAATAGACATTACTTAAATAAAACTGAAAATATAAGTGCAAAATCGACAATTAATATATATACAAACTAAACCAATTATCTTACAACTAATTTAAACTCATTTTTTTTTAAAGTTTTTACTATTTTTGACTTAAACCCTTGATATTAACTATTTACAACTATTTTTTTCAAAACCATAATCAACCTTAATTATTTAAACCTATATTTGGAGATTTGATAAATTTGAAGAAAACAATTCTTTTATCATTTAAAACTTAAACCGTACCTAAATGCCTAAATTACGCAAAAATAATTACAATTCACATTTTTTTTTGTTAAAATTAACTACATATTTACAAATTATCTTAAAAAAATGATGTTAAAATATTTGAAGCTAATGAACTAACAAGTTTTAATTAATCCAATTAATAAAGAAAAATAACTCATTCTTACTTCAATTACTAAACCATTTGAACATTAAGAAATATATTTATAATTATATTATTTAATAACCATTTTTGAAGTGAATTATTATTGCTACAACAAGATTTAATTATTTAAATTTATAACAAAAACTTACAGAATATTAATATTGAATTTATTTAAACATAATCCGTAAAAGAAGATAGAAATAGAAACTATTTAAAATTTCAGAATTTGCATACTTCCCATGTATTCATCTTATCATTTAAACATAATTAGGTATGTACCGGATATTGGAAATAAAAGAACACCGGTGATCAACACACCAAATAATAACACAGCAATATCACAGCAACAACAACCTCAAAAATACCCAGTATCCGAATTTCAGCAATAAGAATTAATAACCCCGAATTGAACTTCAGAATAAGATTTGTAAAAATGGAAGACTAATTTTTTAGATTTTTTTCGTTTTTTTTTTGTTTTTTGTTTTTACTATTTGCTAACACTCTTTAAGATTTTTGTTTTTCAGATTCTTCTCTCTAAAATTTTTTTTCTCTTGATGATCCTAAAATTTCTTCCCCTATTTATAGCAAAAAATTTCGAAATTTTCAGATTTTATTTTTATTATTTTTTTATTTTTTTATTTTTTTTATCTTTTTTTAATTAAAAGAAATCCCACTTACTAAATGCTTTTATTATTTTATAAAAAGAAATCCCACCTTGCTTATCTTTTATTTTTTAAAACACAACTTTAATGATTTTTATATTTTTAATTGTCCACTTTCTTTTATTTATTTAAAAGAAAATGCCACTTTCTTTTCTTTTCTTTAAAAAAAAACAACTTTCTTTTACTTTTGATTTTTTTAATTTTCAGCCACTTTTGACTTTTATTCCAACTTTCATTTTCAATTATTTAAAACCAACCGAAAATTTAAAAAAAAATATTAATATTTTCAGTTTTTTTTAATAAAAAATAAATTATTTTTTTTAAAAATAATTAATAAAAAAAATTAATAATAATAGCAATAATATGAATAGTAATATTTTACTTTAAAATAAAAATTAAGTCATATATATATATATATATATATATATATATAAAATTAAACAAAAGCTAAAATATATAGAGTGAAAAATTTAAATACGGTCAAACATTTTTGTGGGGGCTTTTGTGTGTGTGTGTTAGGATTTTTTGGTTTAGGGTGTGTTTTGAATAGTGTATAGTAGTGTAATAAATGGGTCGTGGGTCATGGGTTTGGGTTATGGTGTTTTGGGTTGGGTAGAATATGTTTGGGCTCAAGTTTAAAATTTAAGAAGAGGCCTAATTCCGAATTTATCTTCTCTATTTTTTCAAAAAAAAAAAATTATTTTATTTGTTATGAAATAAAAAAAAAAGTTAAGATTAAATTATAAAAACCCAAAATTATCTTAAAAACACTAATTAACTCATAATAATAATTATTACACAAAATTAGACGTTAATTAAAAATAAAATCGCACAAATTGGATATTACATGCAAAAAATGCAAAAATACATATTTTTGTGATTTTATAAAATAAACTTAATTATTACTAAGTATAAACTTGAATTTTATATACAAATGCAACATATTTTTATATTGTTTATTTATTTAAACTAATAATATATGCACAGATAAATTCAAACAATTCAAGAAAAATAACACAAAATTCACAAATATTGCAAACAACACAAAACTCTTTTATTTTGAATTTTGGGAGTAATTCTCATATAGGGCAAAAATCACGTGCTCACAGCTGATATCCATCCTGAGTAGGATGGAAGAATATAGAGCGAAAACAAGGCTCTCCGCGACCAAATGAAGGAGCACCAGGATAGGGTCGACAAAATCCTCAGAGCCCCTAAATTACTACCAAAACGTGACGTGGGAAGGTTCGTGAAGCAACCATACTCTGAGGAAGCCGCTCCCTAATCCATCCTAAAAACTTTCAAGATGCCCCCTTACTTAAGGGTGTTCGATGGAACCATTGATCCCAAGGATCATCTCATCCATTATGTTACCACTGTAAAAGGTAACGACCTATCAAAAGAGCAGGTACCGTCTGTGCTACTAAAGAAGTTCGGTGAGACACTAACCGAAGAGGCCCTAACATGGTACTCTGAACTGCGTGCCAAATCAATATCAATCTTCGAAGAAATGGCGGACAAGTTCATCACCGCGTATGTTGGTGCAAAGAAGGCAGAGGCAAGGGTAAACGACATCTTCACCGTCAGACAAACCACAGGAAAATGCCTCAGGGACTTTCTCGCCAGATTCAACAGGGTAAGGATGAGCCTACCAAACGTGTCGGAAGGAATGACAATCGCTACCTTCCAAAACGGACTCATCAAGGACGACTCTAGAGCAACCAAGAAGCTGCTAAACCGCCTCATGAAATATCCCCCCACAACGTGGGACGAGATCCACAATGCCTACTACACTGAGGTACGAGTAGACGGAGACGATCTTAACGGGCCGACCCAACGGTTGACAGCCATACAATCAGACACAAGGAAAGATCGATGTCATGAAGGGTGCTGGGAACACCCCTCTCGCCCCAATAAATAATGGCATCAACCATATATGATATCTCCCCATCCGCCTCCTCGACATGTAGACGCATTACAGCGACATCTCACCCCGCTCAGAAGGGGAAGAGGTACGCCCTATTTGCTGTCATCGCATAACTTTTATGTCTCTCATTCTGAGATAGTGTACGCACTGGAAAAGCTTGGCACCAAGGTGCAATGGCCTCAGAAAATGAAGTCAGACCCCTCCACAAGAAAATCAAATGTCCTGTGCGAATTCCACTAAGAGCGAGGACACAAGACCGAAGATTGCATAGGCTTGCGGTAGAAGGTCATCATAATGTTAAACCAAGGGTATCTAAAAGTGTTGCTCAGTGACAAAGGAAAGGCCAACTTCGCACACGGGTGAGAACAATACCGCGGGCCACCAAAACCACCTTCGCCGACACGGACGGTAAATACCGATTCTGTTATCAACCATGTCAAATTTGCCAATACACACAGGCTGAAACGGACTATCTCCCACGAACGTTATGGTGACTTCGAAGGAAGTATCACCTTCGATAAGTCTGATGCAGACGGTTTGTGTTTTCCCCATTACGATTCTTTAGTTATTACTTTACGTATTGTTGATACAGACGTCAGGAGAGTCATGATCGATGACGGAAGTGGCGCCTGCACTATCCGTCCAAGAGTCCTTTCACAGATGGGACTCGAGGACAGAATAAATCCCGCTGCATAACACTAACCGGTTTTAACAATGCAGTGGAACGTACATCTGAAAATGTTATTTTGCCCGTCCTCGCGGGAGGGGTCACATTGGAAACAACTTTTCATGTGATGGATCAGGAAACGGCATACAATGTCATCATCGGACGCCCATGGATACACGCCATGCGAGCAGTCCCTTCAAGCTTATACTAGGCGGTCAAGTTCCCTACCCCAAGGGGAATATTCAACATTAAAGGGGAGTCGCACACCACGCAAGAGTGTTACAAGATAACACAGGACTGTCCCCACACCCGACAGCTAAGAGAGGCAAGTGCAGAAACATAGCAATTAGCCATGTCGGGGACTAAAATAGACCCAACGACCGATACCATCAGGGATCCAGACATTATAGAGGCATGCAAAGTGACGATCGAAGACCTCGATCTGATTCAACTGGATAGCCACAACCCCGAAAAGAAGGCCTACATCGTCCACGGGATCGCCAACCCAAGTAAGTATCGTGAATTTTTTACTAATGATACAGACTTGTTCGCTTTTTCCCATGCAGATATGCCAGGGATTTCGCCAGACATCGCAACCCACAAACTAAATGTTGACCCACTATATCCACCGGTACGGCAAATCAAAAGAAAATTCAACACTGCAATCAACGAGGTAGTTTGCGAAGAAGTAGACAAGTTACTTGCCAACAATTCTATTAGAGAGTCAAAATACCCTCAGTGGGTCGCCAACATCGTGATGGTCAAAAAGAAGAACGAGAAGTAGAGAATGTGCATGGACTTCACCGACTTAAACAAGGCATCCTAAGGATTCCTTCCCCCTCCCACACATCGACTAGCTAATCGATGCCACCGCCGGACATGAACTGCTAAGTTTTTTGGAAGCATATTTCGGTTATAATCAAATCCTGATGGCCAAATAAAACCAAGAGAAAACCACATTCATTACGCCCCAAGGGACCTATTGTTACAAAGTGATGCTCTTTGGGCTCAAGAACGCATTGGCCACATATCAAAGACTAGTCACCAAAATGTTCAAAGAACAACTCGGCAAAACCATGGAAGTTTACATCGACTACATGCTAGCGAAGTTCGCTAAAAAGGAAGATCACATCAACCACTTGCAAGAGGCCTTCGAAATACTAAAAACGTATGGGATGAAACTGAATCCCAAAAAGTGTGCCTTCGACGTGGCGTCAGGAAAGTTTTTAAGGTTTCTCGTATCCCAAAGAGGTATCGAAGTCAATCCTGACCAAATCAAAATTATCGCCTCGATACCCGAGGTGCTAAACAGTAAAAAACAGGTCCAAAAATTGATAGGCCGAATAGCTGCCCTCTCCCGATTCATCTCACGATCCTCATACAAATGTCACAAATTCCTCAACATCCTAAGAAAAGACAACAGATTCCAGTGGAACGAAGAATGTGTCAAGGCCTTGCAAGAACTGAAAATGTATTTGTCATCACCACCACTAATGTTCAAAGCGGAGTCGGGCGAATCCTTACTGACATATCTGGCCGTATCAGAAGTCATCGTCAGTGCGGTATTGGTTCACAAAATGAAAGGTATGCAATCCCCTATCTATTACATTAGCAAAACCCTGATGGATGCTGAAACACGGTATCCACACCTCAAAAAGTTGGCTCTAGCACTAGTCACGGCTTGAAGGAAGTTGAGACCCTATTTCCAATGCCATCCCATTAAAGTAGTGACCACATTCCCCTTGAGGAGCATCCTACATAAGCCCGAGCTATCGGGCCGACTCACCAGATGGGCCATAGAGCTCAGCGATCATGATATCACATATATCCCTAGAACCGTCATCAAATCACAAGTCCTCACCGACTTCGTGGCTGACTTCAGCGCAAAAATACTGTCGGAGGCAGAAAAGGAGGCCCTGCACTCCGCCCCAAGTACCGACCTCTGGACCCTCTACACAAATGGGGCCGCCAATGCCTCGGGATTGGGACTAGGACTCTTCCTCGAAGTCCCCATGGGCGAAATCGTTCGTCGGTCCATACGATGCCCCGAGATGACTAACAATGAAGCAGAATACGAAGCCGTTATTGCAGGTATGAAGCTAGCTATCAGATACGAGGCCTGTCGGCTCGTTTTGCACTGCGACTCTTAACTCGTGGTAAATCAAGTCACTGGGACTTAACAGATCAAGGAGCAAAGATTGCAGAAGTATCAGGCAGAAATCCACAGGTTGATGACACAGCTCGACGAATGCCGCTTCGAACAAGTTCCTAGAGCGCATAACGCCAAAGCGGACGGTCTGGCGAAGCTGGCTGCGGCCACCACAAGCCTCAATAAAGAGAGCATCGTCACTCTTCTCCACTCGGCAATCGATCACACAAAGGTACTCTCCTTACACTTAACCTGGGACTGGCACAGCCAGTTTCTATCATATTTACAGGATGGAACCCTACCGGCCGACAAGAAAGAGGCAAAAAGCTCCGTATGAAGGCGGCAAGATACTGCATGATAAACGACGAACTCTACAAAAGGACCTTTGGAGGACCTCTGGCCAAATTCCTAGGCCCCAATCAAACAACACTGGTACTAGAAGAAGTACACGAATTCCATTATAGCGCTCACACGGGCAATCGAGCATGCCCGCCGATGTGAAAGGTGTCAAACGTTCACTCCCATGATACACCAACCAGGAGAACCCCTCCATTCGGTCAATTCGCCTTGGCCCTTCATCAAATGGGGAATGGATATAATCAGACTGCTACCCACCAGACGAGGAAAGGTACATTTTTTATTAGTTTTAACTGACTATTTCTCCAAATGGGTAGAATCAGGTGCTTACGCCCAAATTCGCGTGCAAGAGGTCATTGCCTTCATTTGGAAGAACATCATCTGCCATTTCGTCATCCCCAAAGAAATCACATGTGACAATGGGAGATAGTTCATCGGCCAGAAACCGACCGATTTCTTCGACAAATGGCACATCAAAAGGGTACTCTCAACATCGTATCATCCTGCTGCCAACGGTCAGGCGGAGTCGTCCAACAAAACCATATTGAATATATTGAAGAAGAAGCTTGAAGATGCCAAAGGACTATGGCCCGAACTGCTACCAGAGGTGTTATGGGCACACATGACCACCCCTAAATCTTCCACGGGAGAAACGCCTTACTCGCTGGTTTACGGAGCTGACGCCATCATACTAGTCGAAGTAGGCAAGCCGATTTTAAGGTACTCACACACAAGCGAAGCAGAAAATGATTCGAACCAACTCCAAGACCTCGATGAAGCAAAATAAAGGAGAGAAGTGGCCCACATTAGGCTGGTAGCGCAGAAACAACAAATCGAAAGATACTACAACAAGAAAGCAAAAATCTAATCGTTCAAAGTAGGTGACTACATCCTAAAAGCCAAGACTTTGGCATCCAAAGACCCCAGCGAAGGGAAATTGGGGACAAATTGGGACGGACCCTACAAAATCACCGCAAGAGCAGACAAAGGTTCATTTCGACTAGATACCATGGAAGGAAAGACGCTCCAAAACAACTGTAACATCTCTCACCTCAAGTATTTCCATTTCTAAAGAGCACCCCCTGAGTCGTACTCTTTTTCCTTTATCCGAGTTTTGTCCCAGTCGGGTTTTCTCGGAAAGGTTTTTAACGAGGCAACGAAGGAGATGCTCGAAAATGCTTACGAGGCTAATCTGACACACCAGTTATTCTGCTAATCAGCACAACAGGCATATCACAGGGACTGAGGCTACATCCATCTCTAATGTATGAAAGGCTACGGCCATATCCAATGTATGAAAGGTTAGGGCCATCTCCAATGTATGGAAGGCTACGGCCATCTCCAATATATGAAAGGCTACGGTCATCTCCAATGTATGAAAGACTACGGCCATCTCCAATATATGAAAGGCTACGGCCATCTCCAATGTTCAAAGAGGCTACGACCTTCTATAACGCATAAAAAGGGGGCTAAGGCCGTCTAACAGCATACAAAGAGGCTACGACCATCTATAACACATAAAAATGGGCTTAGGCTATCTACAGCGTATAGAGAGGCTACGACCATCTATAACGCATAAAAGGCTAAGACCGCCTACAGCGTAAAAAAAGTCCACGACCATCTATAACGCATAAAAAGGGGCTAAGGCCGTCTACAGTGTACAGAGAGGCTACGACCATCTATAATGCATAAAAGGCTAAGACCGCCTAGAGTGTACAAAAAGGCCACGGCTGTCTATAAGGCATAAAAAAGGGGTTAAGGCCATCTACAGCATACAGAGAGGCTACGATCATCTATAACGCATAAATGGCTAAGACCGCCTATAGTGTACAAAAAGACCACGACCATCTATAACGCATGAAAGGATAAGGACATCCATATCATGATACAAACAAACGGCTAAGGCCAGAGTCGCAGTAGTCAATTACGACAACTCGATTCGGCGCAACTGAGAGCGCTAAACAATCACAATCGTTCCAAAACAGGCGAAAGTCTGACATCATTACCACACAAAGTCGACTCAGCCTGACCACGACAAATTAACTCAACAATAATCGATACTACGCAACAAGTACGCAAAGTGAAAGGTATGGAGAGAAGACATGAACGCCAAAAGAAATTTATATATATATAATTTCCATATTCTCCAAAAAAATTACATGTACATACATTTACAAGAGCCATGTCCCTCCGGCTGCAAAATCAAAACAAAATAAGAATACTACCTAACTACTGCCACATTGTTCATCGCCACCACCCTGGTCGCCACCGCCTCCCTCTTCGACATCGCCATTCGGTCTGCCACCATGCTCATCGCCGCCCTTTGGCCCGGAACAACAAAGAAATCCAGGACCCCGTGGGGTTATACCCGCAAGCTTCCCGGGCAACCCTAACCAGATGGCGCTGGTCCTCGACCTCCGTCTCGGTAGCCCTGCCAACGACGCACTCTTTAAAAATTGATCGCCTAACCTCGGCGTACACCCACATATCATGCACCTCGCTGGACATATCGTCGGCAGGTCCGGTCACTGTCACCTACTAGAGAGCGTCAATTTCAGCTGCCTTGGCTTTGAGCTTGGCGGTTAAGGCATCAACTTTGGCACGCAATTCAGCAGCCTCCGCCATCGCCCCACGGTCGATCTCCAACTCCTCCTCCTTCGACTGAAGGAGATTCTCCAGCTCAGTACTTCGAGCCACAGAAACAATTAAATCCGTATCCACCTGCTCGAATTGAGCCATGCGCTCTCGCAGTCGAGTTTCTGCCTACTCCAAACCCTCGCAAAATATGCAAAACTGCGGGTCTTGGGCATAGAGATCTGCCAATGTTTTTTGCTTAGTTCGGACCTCCCGGTATTTTCTTATCGCCCTCCTAAGGGTGGCAGTCCTCTTCTGATCGCACCTGCCCCTCTCTACTTCCAAAATGAGGGTCTGGAAAAAGGAACACGACCTAAGTCAGAGCAAGCCTAAAGGAGTACAGTAAAATGGCAAGAAATAACGGCAGGCCATACCTGCAAAGCAGCACCGGCGACTCATCGGGATAAGTCTCTGTCGCTGATATCTTTCAAGGTCTCAGTCTCGGCAGGCGCGCACAGCAAAGTCATGTCTGTCGCGGCCTGCTCGCTATCCAGCAACAAGTTATACGCCATCGGGATCACAATCCGACAGTTAGGTCCCGCCACCGTCATATCCACTCGAGCATGATCCCCTTGCGGCACGTCCGCGGTTGTGGGAACTAGCCCAGAATCCGTTCCTTCCTCGCCAACAGCCGCCTAGGCAGTGGCTGGTATATCTCCTCCTTTGACTCTTGGGGAAGCCGTATCGAGTACGACCTCCCTCAGAAGAGCCACCCTCTCTGGACGAATAGCATCGCCCATAAATTCTGGCCTCGAGTCAGAAAGGCGGATAACTGCCTTCCTGTGCTCCACGACTATACCTTTGCCAAGAAGCAGTCGGCGCATTTTTTGCTCCGGCGGCTCCTCGCCTTCGGAAGCCTCCTCTTCGAACTGAGGAGATGGAGGTGAAGGAGTATCCTCATTCATAAGTTCGACTGCCGGCTCGACCCCGGGTTGAGTAGCCTTAGGAACGTCCTCAACAAAGGGTTCCCGGATCGTATCCTCGCCTTTGGAACGAGCAGCGTCGGAAGCATCCTTACTAGAGGCCTCTATGGTCGGACACTCGCCCTCGGGCTGGCTAACCTCAAGAACATCCTCATCTAAACGCTCCTGAGCTACGTGCTCATAGTAGGAGTCCACCATCAAGGAAGCTGCAGCGTTGCGTCCTCTCCTTCTTCGTGGGACACTCCGGGCTGCCAAAACATTAACCAAAGGAAGGTAGGTCAAGAGGCAACGCCAAGAAAATAAAATCGCCAAACCAAAAAGTTGGTGCAATACATGGAAGACCGTATTTCGTGACGAATGCCGCCCACGTCCGACACTCTTCCGGAAGTAGGATCACTCTCCCCACCCACGCCCTTATATCTGGCACAGGCCGGGGTATAGAAACCCTAGCTGCAAAGGTAGAAAAATAAGAAATGTCACAAAGATTGAACAGGCATAAGCAACTGAAATCGTTAAGTACATAAAACGACACTTACATTCAGGATTCCTCTACCAAATCCAAAGTTCGGATAAAGAAAATTTTCAACCAAAATTGGAGGTTGGGCTTATCGTCCGTTTCGACAACCAAACCCTTCGTACCACGGTTTTTCTGCTGTAACATCGTCCCCCTCATGAACCCAGGACTGAACAGTTGCAGCAGATGGTGTATCGTAACATCAAGTCTAGCCTGCTCAGCATAAGTAGTCAGTATAAGACATATCTTCCACGTATACGGGGTGAGTTGGGCTGGATACACGTTATAGAACTAACAGAGTTCCTCCGCAAATGGGTATATGGGAAGACTACACCCAATCAAGAAGGGATATTCATAAAAAGCACAGAACCCCGGTCTGTGCACGTTGACGAAATCCCCTCTGGCCTCCGCCATATCCACTGTGTCCGGAATCTGGCAGGACCCACGTAGATCGTCCAACTGCGAGTCAGAAAACTTAGAGTTTTCCCATACAGGAGCTATGCCTCGTGAGGGAAAATCCTTTCGAGCATATAGCTCTCGGGGAAACACATTATCGATGGAAAGAGGAACAAGAGGCCTTCGGGCCTTTTTCCTACCCTCCGAAGATGGGGGAATCCAAGAAGTAGACTCGTCTCCATTTCCTTCACGTTGTCGACCCCGCCTTGCCATAGTCAATATTTGACCAGTGAATAGACACGTCAACGGTTGGGGAAACTATAAATAAAACTCGAAAGGGTCAACACAAAAGTTACTGAAAACCCTAGCGAGAGATGAAGATATGAAGAACTTTTGTGAAAAGTCCAAAAGATAGTAAAAATCAAATCCTCTTCCTATTTATAGTACCCCAATACACGGGAATCGAAGAGATAAACGTCAGAAAAGAGGTGGGAAATCGAAACGTCAAATCGTCCCCTGATCTGTCTTGGGAGCAGTTGTAATTATGACGCATGCCGTCAATTACGTCAATTCAAAAAGCGGGCCACGTGTCAATACATGAACGACGCCATGGCGAATCGCCTTTTCCACCCATTGCAGACGTACGCCGAGTACATCTCCAATAGGCGGAGGGACTAACTGTATGTGGTCAAATCGAATTTTACTGACAAAGGCCGAATGTATTTCCCCCCACGCCCATGTAACATCGAGGGTACGACCCTCACTCACGTTTTTTACAGCAAAGGCGTGGCATTGACGTGTATACGTAGATGCCCCCCTTTTTCGATGGCGTCAGCGGCCCCTTGACAAATTATAATTTTAGCGAGAAAACATCACCTCTATATAAAGGAGAATTTTCCCTGTTGTAAGGCATGAAGTGTTATTCTCTAATAATACAACTGTTATCGTTCTCTCTCTATTATTATCTCTCTCTACCATTCTCTCAATCGTGATCACTGATTATCTTCATACTTCTTCGTTCTTATCGCCATTCATAGCATCATAACAATATTAGTTCCACTTTGAGGTTTATTAGAATTGATTACGATTTTTCCTTCTTTTATATTTTCGATTGTTCATAATTTGTAAAATTATCTTCATACTTCTTCGTTCTTATCGCCATTCATAGCATCATAACAATATTAGTTCCACTTTGAGGTTTATTAGAATTGATTACGATTTTTCCTTCTTTTATATTTTCGATTGTTCATAATTTGTAAAGTAACCGATTACTTTCAAGTCAAACAGCCACATATGTAATGAAATTATCCATTAATACTTATACCACACTATCTGGACTATGAGCTTTCTACAAAACCAGTACAAATGTGGAATACTTCATTTATCGTTCGTTATTGAAAATGTTATTTATATTGCACTCCTTAAGTTGTGCATTTCAAAATTGTGCGTAGATACGAAATGTTGGGTATATACCCTTACACAAAAGGTAGTGTGGCACATAGTTAGCCACCTTCATAAACGACGATAAATGAGTCCAAACAAATCTTCCAATAGTCCATTTTTGGCAAGTGGGTGATGTGATATTTGTACTGTATTTAATTCTTTTGTCATTCTTTTGCTTTTTTATTATTTGTCGCCTTCTTTGCCTGCTTTCAGACATCCACGTTTATATACATTGACACTTCCCTTTTATTGCGATTTCAACCTTGTCACCTTCACCATCACTACCATTTCTACTCCTAATTAAAGAAAAAATCCATCTACCACACTTTCTTCTTTAAATTGAAATTATATCGTATCCATTACTTTCTTTTTAATGGCCATAACACATTGCAAATTTTATTCAAAACGAAATTTGTATGGGGACGAATTGGACGTAAGATGATGCGAGTACGTATATATGTACGGCCGACTAGGACGCAGTATAGGCCGGGCCTGCCCCTTATGAGGCCAACGACATTTGGAGACGTCCTCCCTTATGGCCGCACGGCAAAAAGGATATGTCCCCGTCCGTAGCGGCGTGTCGACGAGCCAGTCCAAATGGACGTCCCCGACTCCCCTTTTTCTTATGCTTCCGCTGTAATAGTAATAGCCTTAGGGCGATGTAATATGCTGGCGAGGAGATCGCTCCTCTATATAAAGGAGGGTCCCCCTCATTTGTAACACAAATATTATTGATTATTAATAATACAATTCTCTCTCTACCACTTTTTTCCCTATTGTTATCACTTTATCGCTCACTTGTTCTTATACTTGATTAATCTTTATCATCTTTTCATAAGGATAATATATACACGAATTCAACGATCGACCTTCAATATATATTACCATTAATTTTGATTGACCCTTCATCTATATTGATTGATTTACTTAAAAGGTGTTCAACAACTTTTGAGTCAAACAAAATTTATTTTTAACAACTTAAATCTACACTCCACCAATGACTTGTACTACAGACCCCAAGAATTATCAATATATCCATCTAAGTGTTTGGTACCACTAGAAGTAAATATCTTCTTTAAAAGTAAATTGCTAATCATTCACCTAAGGAAAGCACATGCAAATTGGCATGAGACGTCTAATTTACCATCATGGGAATAAATGGTCCCAAAAGGCATTACTTACGCACGAGTTTGTTAATTAGAGCACGTACAACTTTCCATTAGGGGCGGAGTGAGCCTTATAATTACAACAAAATCTAGTAATTTTGAATCAAATTTTATATTAGTATTGTAAAATTTATTAAATATATAAAAATAACCTATTTTGAATACAGTAAGTAAAAGGATTATGGTTCAGAAACCAATAAACAAAAAATTATAGTTTCGCCACTGCTTTTCATATATCTTACCCATCCTATCCCTGACACTACTTATAAAACTACACTCTTTTATCGTTATAGTTGGCTATTCAAATCTTCCTTTGTTTCTTTGGACTCATATTCCTCCTGTTTAATTTTCTTTTGTCTTCTAATTATCCAACAAATAAAATCAAGAAATTTTAAAAAAATGGTCCTATCTCATCATCTGGTTTCTTCTGCTGTGCAAAGAAAAATCTAATCAATCAAATCGCAAAGAAAAAAATTTACGCTTACTCCAGGAAACACGTGTCGGAATCGGGCAGCCCCTATCCAATTGGTCTCATTAAAAATGTTTGCATACCCCACCTACCGAGTACCTGCTATGCCCCATGGTGGGCCCAATGATCTGACACGTGTCGGTGGCTTAATGAAACGACAAAATCCAAATCTTCTCTCTCTTTTCTTCATAGGACTAGTTGTGAGGAGTCCGTGCATAGTCCGGGCCCAAGCTAGTAGAATTATTTCACTTTTAGTTCGCATAAAAAATTATTTACTTTCAATAATTAAAAAATTATATAACGAAGTGTTAAAAGTGTTGTACGTCTTATCGACTTTGGTGACATAACGCCAACTTTCTATTAGAAGTGGTTGATTCATATATACTCTCTATGAATCAAAAGCCTAGATGTGCAAATACCAGGACATCCGAAAAAAGTAGAAGATGTAACTCACCAAAACAATATGTGTTGGTAATACTCTACAATTTCTGCTTAGCATACAAAAGAGTTCAGGATCAAAATTTTAACAAAATACCAAAGTCTAGTTAAGGAAAATGCAAAGGTCTCCATATAATAAATACTAAAGAGATACATTTCATTCCATGAGAAAGCTGAATTCTAGCAAATGTACATTGATGATTAACTTAAATTCATGAAATTGCAACTTTAACAGTCTTAGGCTTAGGTGGTGGAGGAAGCTTCTCAACTACCACAGCCAACACCCCATTCTCACATTTAGCAGTAATAGCTGAAACATTGCTGTTTTCAGGCAGCTTGAACTTCCTCATCAATTTCTGAGGCGGCCTCCTCTCCAACCTCACATACTTGCACCCATCTTCATCGCTCTCCTCACGTTTCCTCTTCCCATTGCTTCATATCACCAATATGTTTTAATGAAGCATTTTGAACAACAAGGATCTAAGCAAGTTAGAGCCATAAAACAAACATGATGCATGGACATCTCCGATGAAATTTCTGGAGTAGCACCTATAAGATCAACATCCTTTAAAACATAGAGAAGGCACTCCTACTAAAAGTTTCAAGTTCATAATTAAGAAACGTCCCTTGTCCACATTATTAACATAGAAAGGTACGCTTAACTGGACAAGGTCGACTTTTATGGGGAACCCCATGTGTTTATATTACAATATTATATAAAAATTTATCGTGCAAAAAGCAATAATCCATTAAATTTCTTTCTCCAAAGAATAGTTTTCTCAGCATCACAAAATCTTCCTCAACTTGAACTACTAAGTTTCTCGTGAAAGATATGTCCGAAAGGGGAAAAAAAGAAGTCTGTGAAACTAACTGACACATCCTTTAGCTCCCTTTTAGCTGTGTTGGTTTCTAAATTATAATCCTACGCTTTTTTTTGTCAAAACGCCTAATAAATCATCAGTTGGTTTATTGTATATTTTTAATAAAGCATTAAAAATCTGATTTTAACACAAACTCAAAGTCATTTATCCTGTCCTTTTTTTTAAAATCAAAGCACCTACTAAATTCCTAAAAAAAATTTGGGGTTACCTTTTCCGACCAGCTATATACTTCATTAAATTTTTTAGGAGCTTCACTAACTCGAGAAGCCTCAAAAAGTAAACTCATAATTTGAACTATAATACATAATGATGAAGGATGACCCATAATATAGTTGGTATCTTGTTGGTATATAAATCTACAACAATAATAAGCTTCAACCAACAAAGTCTGAATCAATCCAATGTCCATGGGTCACGCTCTTATCAATTGACCATGATTCTTATCATCTCATAGAGAGACTCATGTTCTCACCCTATAAAAGGAGCCTAAATCCACCGGGCAAGGAGATCAATCATCAGTTACTCACTGCAACTACTACATTACTCAAGCTTTCTTTGTCTTACTTGTTCTTGTTCTAGACTTGGACCACTTTATATCGACAAGTAATCTTTGCATCTTAGACTGGACAGCAGAATAATAATAAGATGACTCCCTCTCTTTCTCTCCATCTCTGAGTTTTCTATTTGCTATTATTTCTATTATTTCAGTTATTTTGGTACTTGTGTCATTTAACTTGATCTTGGTAGATTTTAGTATCTAAAGTAATAAGACTTTGAGCATTATTGAGAATGTAACTGAGTATACAAGAAGTTTAGTTTCGGTGTAACCTGATTTTTAATAGCTTTTAGTACAATCATGTTTTCTGCTTAAATATAGAAAGGCATGGGCAGGTTACCTTTATAATTCAATAGCAACCAGAAAGTCATTTAATTCCCATTTAAAGACTGCAGCTATCTTCCCACCATTTTTGGAGCTTAATTCGGTTGTTTTTTATATTATGGGATAAAATACTTGAATGTTGTTACACCTGTGAGTGCAACTCATGCGGAGGTAGTTAATCGATCTGACTTCACCAAGGCAAAACACGTTGTAAAGATTGACATTTTCTTTTGAGTAGTCATAAGTTCACAATTTAGAATTAGTAATGCAAGGAGGTCAGCGATTTTATGTTAAATAAGAGGTTTGAAATAGAAAGATGATGTAGACAATACGAATAGATGAGTGACAAGTACCTCATAAGCCTTTTGAACTTCCTGAAACATTGTTTCAGCATCTGGATCATCTTTGTTCATATCTGGATGCAGTCGCTTTGCAAGCTGAAGCATAACACAATGTGTCACCAATAACAGAGATAAAGGTAATATAAACTCCAAAACAGTTTAATTGCAAATTGCTACTTGAGTTATTACAAACTCCTATTCGAGTAGTAAGTCAATGGATTTTTACAATTACAAACCTTAAAGCACAAGATCAACCAACGAAGAGGGGGGATAAAAAATATACCCCATAGTAAGCTTTCTTGATTTCAAATGCAGTTGCATTCCGATTGACGCCAAGCACCTCATAAAAATCTTTCATACTCGTGGCTAATCAGACATTAAACAGGGAAGAGGGTGGGGGTTATATGTTAGTGACTTAAGTCAAATTCATCTGCAATGTGATAGGAAAATAATACCAGAGAATAGAAAAATAATTCTAACAAACACATTCATTAATCATTACCCATTTTCCCATGATTACCACCAAAATTTCCAAGATGAACATCAAAGTGTAATAATTGAATACCACTTTTACCAATATGAAAAACATTTCACAGATAATAAGCTTTTGTTTTTTGACAAGTACAGTGGATAATAATGTTTTACACTCCAAATATTATCAGCGTCTAGATACATAGATATTCCATTCACAGGGAATATTAGTAAGGTAGATGTCATTGACAGAATAAGATGTGACCCTTTAGCACATTCGGGGGGCTAAGTTACCAAGATAATGAAAGCATGTCTATATGAAAATCCTCAAAGCCAGGACTTTGTTACTTCAACAATTTACATACTATTTTATTTAAAAAGAATAATTCACCTACTAATTCTTAATAATAGAGCTCATTAACACCTGTTGGGCATCCCTTTTTTTGGGCGAAAAAGGGATAACAATAGAAAAGGGATTTTTTAATTTAAAGGAAGGAATCAGTAAATCTGACTGAGCTTCACCTCACCTCCATTTTCTCGGAGAAAATTAGAATGCGCCATAGGGCATGATAAAAGTTAATTCAAACTATCTCCCACCTCTCCTATCAGCTTACTAACTTCAATTGTAAACAAGCTTTTTTCTCTCTCTGTCTCTCTCAATAATACCTATCTATCCATCAATACACCTATCTATCTGTCTACCATCATTCTGTGTTGGAGGGGTATACAAGATTGTCCATCTGCTAGATAAAGCTTTTATACCGCTTCTTTTTCCTCTTCTTGGAATAAGTAGCAGCTTGCAATCTACAAAAGACACCGAGAAATACGGCGAAAGTATGATAATTTCTATATTCTGATTTACCAGCTTCTATGCATAATGCGTACTCATCAGGCTTTAGAGACAAAAAGATTTGGATTAAAATGAAATAAGAGTTAACACAGAAAGTTAACAACAATTTCAACTAAATGAAACTAACTCTGAGAAATTACACTAAACACCTCCAGAAGAAATATAGCTGGATTGCCACAGTAATTACTATCAAATGGCACAATGGAACATGAAGGAACAGAAAGGTATTTTTTTATCTGGTATAATTAGCATAGGAAGAGCAGCATAAACACCAAAAAGTACTTTTAGTCTTGTATTAGATTCAACCTTGTTGGGAGCAACAAGGCCACTTTTATGTGCAGAAGGAAGATACTTCTTAGAAATAACTATGTTCATATTAATTGTGAGATAGAAATTCTCCAACAGAGAAACACAGAAGTAGAATTACTTGTGATTCATTCAGACTAATCGAAAAAGATATAAACTTGTGCTCATATAGGAGAAGCAATATGAAAACCATTCACTTATATGATGAAAATAAAACTGTGACTTCTTTTATTTCAAAAGAAACTTAGGCAGAGCAAGCATGTACAATAAAAAATAAAATAATCCTTCTACATGGTCTTATATCTTATCTATTTTTAATAGAGTATTAATTGTGACGGCAATTGAAACTTTTGGTTTCTATTATTGTCTTCCAAACTCGGCGAACAAATAACACCAAGAACTTTCTTTTTATTTAGAAATCCATTGAAAATCAAATGATAAATTTTCTTCCATTTATCAAACAGTAAACCAGCCGCAATGATTGAAAAACACATATACTGACATGAAAGAAACACTGTATACCATTTCTCAATTTTTAGCTACTGACAGCGCCACAGCCTTCCAATTATCAAATTTGAACTCAGCCAGATGACATAAATAGGTACACACGAAGGTCAAAGAATACAAAGACAATAGAATGGAAACATGAGAAGAGAAAGCATCAGTATGATTACCCAGGGATCTCAAAATAGCCTCTATGTCCTTGTAGAAATTAACCTACATGTAACTTTATAGAAGTTTGACCCAAATTCCATTGGCTTCAACAACAACAGTAGAGGGCTCTACAAATTGAATAATCAAACGCGCTTCGAGGTAGTTATCTGCAATTAAGGGAAGACGTTGGCGGAAGCAACAAGAGTGCAGGTAGTCTTAAACCACGTGTCCGCAAGAGAAGGAGATGACTATCAGTGCACCGCACATTTTTCAGGTCAAATTAAAAATATCTCTAAACAAAATTTCTAAAATACCCCCAAGAGGACGACGAAGAGCTACTTTAACTCCCGCTTCTAAATAAGTAGAATCTGACAAAAGACATGCCGTCACGGCTGTACGCTAAATGACAAAATACGTGTCATACTTCAAGGTAGTGGATGTAGTTTGATTAAGATAGTTAGGGTAATTTTGTCAATTCACTTACTTAGCGAGAGAAGAGTGATAATATATTGTCGCCACGTACCATGGCGTCGGCAACACGAAGAAAAGCTAGAGTTACAACACGTTTTGATGAAACGTATAGTATTGTTTTAACTAGTGAATTATCCGCGCTTCGCGCAGCTATAGTATACCCTGTTATTTTTTGTTGTTTTTTTAAAATATTCAAATATTTATTTCAACCAAATATATAACTGAATATTTTTAATGTTTTCGAATATTTGGTCTTAAAACTTCTTTTGAGACCTTTAATTTGTCAATCTATTATTGGCTTTTTCATTTTGTTTTGGTGAGAGAATTACAAAAATATTTTTCCTTTGTTTCTGTTTTTACAATTTTGGGAACACTTATCTTATAAATATTTGGTTACATTTTTATTTCACACAATAAAGTCTATATTTTCCCCCTAATATAAGTGTAATAAGTGTATACATATATTTATATATACGTTATTCTTTTATATTAGTATGTGCTAATATGATTTCATTTCCTTGAAAAGTTAATAATTCGTACCTATATAACTTTATCCTATAAAAAACATCATAAAACTCAAAAAATAAAATAAAATATTTAAATAGATCAAAGAACGCTAGGACTTCATCTCTATACATTGTTCCACCATGTAGGATGCATCGGATTATTGGATCTGTTGGAAGTGATTATCCTCTTCTCCTTTCCTTTGTTTTGTTTTACTTTTTTTATTCGAAAATATATCTATATGTCGTCAATTTAATTACAAACGTACTGTAAATACACCAAAAAGTACGGTAACTGCATTTCTAAAATGTGATTTGGGATTCATATGCAATTTTTAGCATTTATTATCATGGAATATTAAATCAAAAGGCTTACTGTCAAATTTCATACATACCTCTCTTTAACATGTTTCCATATCGTTGGAATGATTAAAATTTACAAGAAGTCTAAATAAATATAATGGATTTTATACAATTACTGACCACTATTTTACGACTTTATTATGTCAAATTTTACACATACCTTACGTTTGATAATGCCGGATATAGAATAGAATATCCACATATATATACACACACATGAACAAAACTAACAAAAAGAATATGGGTGAAAACAGATTTCTCGGTTGCTCTAAAATAAGAGAATCATGAGTAGCGCAATGAAATTTTTACATTTGTGACAAATTTCATACTTGTGAAAGAATTACGAAAAGTGAAGCACATAAATACATAATCATGCTGAATCATTTGATAAAATAACGAATCATTTGATAAAATAACAAATCTTTACCAGAAAGAGCAAAGTAAAGGCAAAGTTTTTTTACATTTAAATCCGTACATTAACTGCAACCCTACAACAACCTAAAAGAATAACATAATGTTCAAATCCCAAACTACTACAAATAACATCATATGCATTTTTCTTCCCCACTCTTCCACTCCACTCCCTAATCAATAAAAATTATGCACAAATATTAGATATAAAATAATAATTGGGATAAAATATAGAAGCTGGAAAAGAGTGTAAAAAATATTCTATATAGAGAGTGTAAATGAAAGGAGGGGAAGGATTGATGAAGAATAATAGGCCAAAGTTGTGTGGGTCATGAGAAGATTTACTTTAGTATTTATAGTAGCCAATTCAATTAGTAACTTACATCGAGTATAATACAAATAGATTGTAACGTTTAATTGTAATAAAATTAGCATTAGTGTATTAATTAGAAATTAATGTACATAAAATTATAATAACCAATTTGAAATAATTTGAGATAATAGATAAATAAGACTCTTAGTCAAAGAAATGTGCGATGTCAGCATTATTTTTCCCTCCTTTATATAGATATAGATTTTATACATTTTGTGTCCTTTTAAGATTAGGTGTTCGATTGCATACGAATTAAAATCTATTTTCTGCTTATAATATAGAAGTTGGAACGGTTTTAAATATGTGCATGATAATTTTATGGTTATAGACGATAACTAAATAGTTGTATAAAGAGGTATGAATGAGTGTTTGTTTTTATTATTATTTAAATTTTTTACTATATATATCACCAATAATGTTATATACTAGCGAATGATGAATTGTTTAAGTACAACACATACATATTGGCGGAGTCAGGATCTTCACAAAGTAGGTTCAAATTTTTTTTTTGTAGCTAGTGGAATTGAACCCATAACGTTATGTATATTTTGAACCCCTTTACCACTAAATTGTACTTTTAGATTGTATTAAGAATATTTAAATTTAATATATAATGGTAAAAAATAAATTTTACCTTATATATATTATAATTTTTCGGCGAAGAGTATTTGAGTGAACACCCTTGCGCCTCTAAAATCGTCCTTCCACATACTTCTACAAGATGAGTGTTGCAGATGCTAATAAGAGAGTGTCTTTTGAGATGATTTAATATCTTGCTTAGATGTATAGATGCTCTAATTTGTAGGTGTGAAATCATAGTGAATGAAAGTGATAAAATAGGAGGAAGTAGACTTTAAGTGCTCGTTTAGACATAAAATTTGATGGAAAATTTTTTCAATACAATTTCACTTTGTTTTTTGAAATTAGCGTGTTTATAAAATTTTCAAATTTCACTTGAAGCATTTTGGAATTTTTAAAAATTAAAAAAATTGTAAAAAATTATTTTCCAAAATTTTTACTCAAATTATTCATAAAACTTGAAAAACAACCCTGTTTGGATGAAAAATTATTAAATACTTTCCAAGCAAATCAATTAAAATAATTCAAGGTGTAAATCATAGCCAATCATAATTAATCATTGAATTAAAAGATAAACTTGAGACATAGAAATAATCAATTATGGGACGATTTAAGCGGGATTTTATTCATTAACATAACTTGGTCTGCCTCTCCTTGAAGAGGTTCGAGATCTTACATTGATCTTGTTTATTGCTCCCCTTGAGGAGGATGAATTTCTATCTCTGGGATATTCAGTATTCTTCATCGCAGTAGTTTGACTTGCCTCCCCTTAAAGAGGTTTAATATCTTACATTGATCTTGCCTCTCCTTGAAGAGGTTCAGGATCTTACATTGATCTTGTTTATTGTTCCCCTTGAGGAGTATAAATTTCTATCTTTGGGATATTCAGAATTGTGTCGAAGAAGAAGCCCCCCTCTTGAGAGATTCTTTTTTTTTTAGTATTTATAGTCTCAAGCTCTTCTTGCCCATCACGAGTGGGCCCAGGGTTTGGTTATGGAGATGTCCCTTCATTTTTTTTAGGGACAACTGTCATAAATCAGAAGTCAGTGGTGTTGACTATCTATCACAGATTAATGATGGGGTTGATCCCCTATTCTTCGAATGATCGAATATTTACCAATATAGTTAGTCCCTCCGCTCATCGGGGTTGCGCCCGTGTCGACCTCGACGGGCGAATAGAGCGACATAATCAAGGATGGTCTTTTATAATAAGGTTTCAGAATCGAATTATTGATTAGCGAGCGGAGTGTCGCTCCGCACGGCCGTTCGTAATAGCACACATTTTCATGAAAATTAATCGTTTTGTGCATGGTTATGCATTAATGGCGATCGTTGGATTTTGTGGAGGCAAAATCTGTTATTTATAACTAGAAAAGGTGTGTCGTTTTGTTCTTTACACATTCATTGCTCTTTTGAGAGGATTTTCGAGAAGCTTTATCTTGTGTCAAATCCCATTTTTTCTATTCTTTTTATCATCATCATTGATTTCTTTGTTTCCCTCGTCAAAATTCTTCTTTCTCTCGCTCGTGAATCGATTATGGCAGACACTTCTTCTTGCGGCCATCGCCCGAATAATTCTCCGGCGGTCAAAAACCCCACTCCAGCAAACAAAGGGTTAGAGTTGGTGGAGGATAAAGGAATTCCTTCGGTCGACGAAATTCTACCTCGATTAGGATATCAACTGATGGATTTTAGTGTACCGAGTGGTGTGGAACAGGGAGATGTTTCTTCTCTATGGGGGAAGTGGAAATAGCCTAAATACGGGAGCGGTGGCGTATCCCATGTTATGCCGAGATTGCTTTGGCGAAGATCGAGAACAGGGTGCAAATTGTTCGTTGAAGGTATTTCTCGTTCTATGCTTACATCTTTCAGGTGGGGTGCACACTCTCGCTCCCGATGCTGATAGTGGACTTCTGTCGCTATTATGAGGTATGCTCGACTCATCTTTCTCCTTATCTCTACAAAATGCACCTCATGTTCATCAAGTATGCGGAGGTGGCGGGTAGGGAGGTCACTCTGAGACATGTGCTTAGTCTCTTAGCTACCCAAAAATTTTGCGGCATCATGATCCATGCACGCCCAAGAGGGTCGAAGAGTTTGATGGTTAGGCTGGAAGATGAGGATATTCGTCACCCCTTTGATAATTTCTTCTATATTCGGACTGAGCATCTGGTGGCGGATCCAAGTGGATTCTCGGAAGTTTGGAATTTTGCACGTGAGACCTCATTCCCAGCTGGGCATCCACCCTATTTTGACTTTCCTTATGCTTTGTACCTATGACTACTGACTTACCTTCATTTTTGTAGCTGAAAAGTTGCCGCCACCTCCCTTGGAGAGAATCCGAGACTGGGTTGAGGGAGTGCTTCCCGATACTGTAGGCATTCGTACCTGGGCGGCTTTCTGGGAGAGGCATGGTCGTAGGCCTGTGACAGGTGGGACTCTGGCCCTTTTTCTTCTCTATTTTATTTTATTCTGACTTCGTCTATTGATTCGTTTGTCCATTGTATCTAGAGAGGCCACGCCATGTCAAAGCTCCGCTATTGGCATTCCGTCGGCCGGGTGCACTCACTAGACTAGCGGCTGCACCTGTGTCTCGTCGCATATCAAGGGCGGCATTGGTTGAATCATCAGTGATCGCATCCCCACCTCGAGCTATGCCGTAAGAGGAGAGGTCGTCAGGGATTGTTCATTCTCTGGCGGGCTCGCCTTTAAATGATAAGGAAGATAGGCCTTCGCAGAAGCAGCAAGTGGCATTTGTGGTGGACCCACCATCGTTGATCAACTTAGATTCTACCCTCAAGAATTCGGAAGGTGGTGTGACTGCGGCACACTGGCGGGGAAAATGAGTTAGTTGGAATTGAACCAGTTGGTTTTGGCTACGAGAATGTAGCTACCTTGACGATCCCGCCGAAGTTCCTGTCACTGTGGTAGAGGGCCGATCATTACTGGCCCTTGTTGGGACTCCTGTTGTGCTATTGTCAGCTACAGCAAGTTGTTCTACATCAACGGCGACGGAGAGGAGGAGGGACGTGGTCGAGGATTCGTGTGAGTCTGAGTCTAATTTGGACCCCGACGATGTTCGTATGTTTGAGGAGGGTATCACCAACTTTACGGTGCAGGGGGGACCTTTTTATTAAGGTCCCCTTGGATTTGAATTTATTAACTGAAGGGAATAGCTTGGTGTCGCAGTTCGAGTTGTTATGTTTGAAGGCCAAGAAGGCATCTTTGAAGAGCGTTTCAGATATTGAAGTGACGGACGAAGTGGCCGTGATGGGCCTTAGGGTACGTAATGCGTCTCTAACTCCTTCTTCCCTTTCCATTTTAGCCTTTGCCTTTGCCTTGCCTTTGTTTTGTTTTGTAGACTTACTTGTTGGAGGTGGAGAGCATTCAGAGAGCCAAAGTTCGTTCGAGGATCTTTCTGCAGATATTGGGGAAATATTTCTATTTCCGTGATCGGTGTCGAGGGCTACACAACCGTTTATGGAATGAGCCTGATAATCGAGATTTAGGTGAGGAGTTGGCGAAGCAGGACCAGCAACTATTGCAGGATCTTGATGGTAAACGTGCTTTTGAAGTGCAGATTCGTCGAAAGGACTAGGAGCTTGAGGTGGGGAAAGGAGTTACAGCGGAGTGTGCGTACTTGCAGGGCGGGTTGAGGGAGATGGAGTTGCAAGCTGAACAAAACCAGATCAAGGCAGCGGAAGCGGCAGCGGCAGCGGAATGGAGCAAAAAACTAGCAGAGTTGGAAAGCGAGGTTACGGCCTTAAAATTTCAGGAAAGGGCTATTTGTCGCTAGCCGTAGCGTTGGAGAAGTCGATTCATGTGCATGAGTCCCATTTTGAGTCGGAGATGGAGACGTCGGCCCTTAAGGAGGCAGAGCTCGAGGAGCGCATTGGTGTTCTTGAGCAGGATACTCAGGTTATGTTGGACCGGATAGTGGTTTTTGAGGAAGAGAACTGGCGACTGCAGAACCAGGCTAGTTCGTATCATACTACCGTTTTCCCAAGGTTCTTGAACTCTGGGTCTACGCCGAAGCTCAACGTGATGTTTAAAAGAACATATTAGAGGCGGGTGTGATAACCGTAATCATCTTCGAGGTGGCACGCTAGACTGCTCGTGATACTCGTGCCGAAAATGGTTATGATGTGGCGACACCTGAAGCTGACAATGGCGCATATGGCAGCGACGATGACGGCGGTGATGGCACCGAGTAAAGAAGAGATTTTTTATTGTTGTTTGCTGTTTTTCTTTATATTCTATTCGTTGATTAGCACTCGACTATTCCTTGCGATTTTTCTCTATTTTTCTCATATTTTGACCGGCTGGGGCCGGGTGTAAGCGTGAATTACGCGCGTTTTTAAATCTATTGACAATTTTGCTCTTTCTTTCATCATTTGTCTTGTTTTTACTCTGTTTTCCGTTTCTCTTCTTTTCTTTCACGGATATGTTTGAAAAGGGAGATCAGCCCTCGAATTCGACCGAGCCCGTCATATCCTTTCTAGACATATGGTGATAGCCTTTTGGATCGGGGAAGGGTAGTCACCTTGTAATGACGGCAATTGATTTTCTCAGTCCCGACCCTAGTGTGGTTGTGGTCGGATTTAGTGATTTTGAAAATGAGGGCACTTAGCCTGAGCCCGAGTTTGACCAATATTGGAATTGATATGTTTTGTTGGCGAAGGCACTCGCCCTGTGTCCCGATTTGACTAAGGTCGACCAACTATATTTTGATGGTGAAGACCGTAGCTTGGGTCCCTATTGGAATAAGGTCGAACTTGCTATATTTTGATGGTGAAGGCACGTAGCATGAGTCCCGGTTGGACTAAGGTCAAACCTGCTATAGTTTGATTGCGAAGCACGTAGCCTGGGTCCTGGTTCGACCAAGGTCGAACCTGCTATATTTTGATGGCAAAGGCACGTAGCTTGAGTCTTGTTGACTAAGGTCGAACCTGCTATATTTTGATGGCGAAGACACGTATCCTGAGTCCCACTTCTACTAAGGTCAAACCTGCTATATTTTGATGGCGAAGGCACGTAGCCTGAGTCCCGGTTCCACTAAGGTCAAACTTGCTACATTTTTATGGTGAAGGCACTTAGCCTGAGTCCCGGTTCGACTAAGGTCGAACTTGCTATTTTCATGGTGAAGGCACGTAGCATGGGTCCCGATTCGACCAAGGTCAAACCTGCTATATTTTGATGGCGAAGGCACGTAGCCTGAGTCCCGGTTCGACCAAGGTCGAACATGCTATATTTTAATGGCGAAGGCATATAGCCTGAGTCTCGGTTCGACTAAGGTCGAACCTGCTATATTTTGATAGCGAAGGCACGTAGCCTGAGTCTCGGTTCGACTAAGGTCGAACCTACTATATTTTGATAGCAAAGGAACATAGCCTGAGTCCCGATTCGACTAAGGTCGAACATTCTATATTTTAATGGTGAAGGCACGTAGCCTGAGTCCTGGTTTTGACTAAGATCGAACCTGCTATAGTTTGATGGTGAAGGCACGTAGCTTGAGTCTCGATTCGACTAAGGTCAAACCTGCTATATTTTGATGGCGAAGGCACGTTGCATGAGTCCCGATTTGACTAAGGTCGAACCTGCTATATTTTGATGTTGAAGGCATGTAGCCCGAGTCCCGGTTCGACTAAGGTCGAACATGCTATATTTTGATGGCGAAGGCACGTAGCTTGAGTCTCGATCTAACTAAGTTCGAACCTACAATATTTTGATGTGAAGGCACATAGCCTGAGTCCCGGTTCGGCTAGGGTCAAACCTGTTGTATTTCGATGGCGAAGGCACGTAGCGAGTCCCGGCTAGACTAAGGTCGAACCTGTTATATTTTGAAGGCGAAGGCACGTAGTCTGAGTCTCTATTTGACTAAGGTTGAACCTGCTATATTTTGATGGCGAAGGAACGTAGCCAGAGTCCCGGTTCGACTAAGGTTGAACCTGCTATATTTTGATGGCGAAGGCACATAGCTTGAGTCTCGGTTCGACTAAGGTCGAATCTGCTATATTTTGATGGCGAACGCTTATATCCTGAGTCTGAGTTCTGGTTCTGGTTCTGGCTTAAGACAGCCCTGTGCCGGCTTCCGGCCAGAGGCGACGTTAGGGGTGAAGGAAATGCCTCAAATCTTCACTCTGAGAAAGAGGGGGGAGCTTCTTCTTCTTGTCCAATCATTTTCGAATTTCAGTTTCCCTTGAAGCATTCGAGTATCAAGGGTCAATATGCTTCCTTTGGTTTGTGTGAGTTGGATTTTTCCTTTGGCTTCGACTCTAGGGAGAAACTATGCGATTTCATTAGGAAATCCCCACAGATGGCGCCAAATTGTTTGGATGGAAAATTATTGAATACTTTCCAAGCAAATCAATTGAAATAATTCAAAGGGTAAATAATAGCCAATCATATTTAATCACTGAATAAAAAGATAAACTTGAGGGATAGAAATAATTAATTATGGGATGATGTAAGCAGGATTTTATTCATCAACATATCCTAGCATGCCTTTCCTTGAAGATGTTCATGATCTTACATTAATCTTGTTTATTGCTCCATTTGAGGAGTATGGATTTCTATCTCTAGGATATTCAGAATTCTTCATCAAAGTAGTTTGACTTGCCTCTCCTTAAAGAGGTTCAGTTCTTACATTGATCTTGCCTCTCTTTGAAGAGGTTTAGGATCTTACATTGATCTCATTTATTGCTCCGCTTAAGGAGTATAAATTTTAGGATCTTACATTGAACTTGTTTATTGCCCTCCCTTAAGGAGTATAAATTTCTATCTCTAGGATATTCAGAGTTGTGTCGAAGAAGAAGCCCCCCCTCTTGAGAGGTTCTCTTTTTTAGTATTTATAGTCACAAGCTCTTCTTGCCCATCACGAGTGGGCCCAGGGTTTGGTTATGGAGATGTCCCTTCATTTGTTTTAGGGACAACTGTCATAAATAAGAAGTCAGCAGTGTCTATCACAGATTGGTCGTGATGGGGTTGATCCCTTGTTCGCCGAAAGATCGAATATTTACCAATACAAACTCAAACTAAAATTTATGTCCAAACACAACTCTAAATTTCAAATATCATTTTTATTTGAAAAACAAAATTCACCATTGTTTTCAAAATTTACAATTCTTATGTCCAAACGCCTACTAATTCAGATGAAACGAAATTATTTCGAAATAGCAACTTTATAATCTCTTGAATTCAGTACATATTTAACTAAATACAGATAAAAATAGAAGATAATGATTTACCACACATGGGGTTTTGGGTAAATTTGAAATCTAAATTTTTTGGATTTTTGATTTAATTTTTGAAAGTCTTAGATTTCAGATTGAATTTGGATTTGGTACATCCAAAAATTTCGAATTTTTATACTTTATATGTAGTCCATTATCCATATACCAAAATTAATACGTTTAATACTCTACCCATTGAATATTATCTCATATATTCAATATTACTTATTAAGTTAGCATCAGAATACATTCTATTTGAACATGAATTTTCTATTGCTATTTCTTCTCAGTCGTATTAATGTCTCTATTGTATTATTTTTATACAATAAATACATTACTTAAATACTTTTCTCGCATGATTGCGGCAATAATGAATAACATTTCCTACAATTTAACATGAATACTGTTTGACTCAAAAGTTATCGGTTACTTTATGAGCTATTGACAATCGAAAATATAAAAGGGGTAAATCGTAATCAATTATAATAAACCTCAAAGTAGAACCAGTGTAGTTATAATATGGAAATATTTTCCAAAATGAAGAAATTATAAAGATAATCGACGATCACAATTGAGAGAATAGTAGAGAGAGAGAGAGAATGATAGAAGTTGTATTATTAAAAAATAACACATGATGTCTTACAACAAGGAAAACCCCCTTTTATATAGAGGTGAGGTTTTCTTACTAAAATTACAATCCGTCGAGTAATCGTTAGCGCCCTTGAAGAGGGGATGTTCAAATACATACATCGACGCTCGTACCCTTATGCCTATGTTACGCCCTCGCTGTAAAAAACGTAAGGGATGGTCGTGCCCTCGCTATTATATGGGCGTGGGGGAAACCGCACTCGGCCTAATGGTTAAACCATATTTAACCCCATACAGTTAGTCCCTCCGCCCGTTGGAGGCATACTCGACGTACGTCTGTAATATGTGGAAAAGTCGGTCCGTTGTGGCGTTATTAATGTATTGACACGTGGCCTACTTTTTGAATTGACGTCATTGTCGGCATACATCATGATTACAACTGCTCACAAGACGGATCAGGGGCTGGTTTGACGTTTCGGTTTCCCGCCCCTTTTCTGACGCTTACCTCTTCGATTCCCGTGTATTTAGGCTCTATAAATAGGAGGATGGTTTGAATTTTTACTATCTTTCGAACTTCTCAAACTTTGTCTTCCTATCTTCGTCTTTTGCTAGGGCTTTTAGTAACTTTTGTTTTGAATCCTTCGAATCTTCTTCGAAGCCAGTTTCCCTAGTTGTCGACACATTTATTCGTTAGACAAATTCTGATTATGGCAAGACGAAGCCGACAATATGGAGGAAATGGAGACGAGTCTCCTTTTAGGGTTCCACCATCTTCGGGTGGTGGGAAAAAGACTCAAAGACCCCTTGTTCCCCTTTTTGTAGATAATGTTCTTCCCCTGAGAGCTGCATGCTCGAATTGATTTTGGCGCTAACCCGCGAGGGCGCGAGGGAGTTTTTCGAATTAAAGGATAATCAAAATAGGATTTATTTATTTAATTCAGAGTCGCCACTTAGGAGATTTAACGTGTCCCAAGTCACCAGTTGAATCCCGAATCGAGGAAAAGAATGACTCTCTTTAACAGTCCGCGAACCAGAAATCTGGATAAGGAATTCTGTTAACCCGGGAGAAAGTGTTAGGTATTCCTGAATTCCATGGTTCTAGCACGGTCGCTCAACTGTAATATTCGGCTTATCTATCTGATTTTAATACATATTGAACCTATGTGCAAATTTTAATTCTTGATCGCTTTTATTCATTTTTAAAGAAAATTGTAACGTCGTGAAAACGCATTTCAAACCATGTTGCACCAGTGCACCCGTGGTTGTCAACACATTTTGACTCCGTTGAGATTTGGATTTGGGTCACATAAATGTGAACCCGAGTTTAGGGAGATACAATTATTAAATACGCGCTTAATACTACTAACGCGTTATTATTTTTGCGAGAGCCATAAAAATTTGCTAAATAACACGCCTCGATTTCTAATTTCAAAGAACTGTACTCAACTAAAACAAATCATATTTACTCTAATTTACAAGTAAACACTAAGAATTTTAAAGCCAACATATCCAGATTAATTCAAAGTAACACCCAGCTTTAAAGCCCAATTGCTGACCACACATATTATAATTTAAACAAATATTATTATCTCTCAACCTTTAGAGATTTAGTAGTAAAACCAATAAAGAAATCAATTCAAATCATTAAACTAAAGAAAATAAAATAAATTAATCAAAAAAGAAGACAACTAGATAATAGAAGAAATACGTAGAATATATCAAAAGAAGAAACTTACCGGGAAAAGCAAATGTAATACGTACTTAAACAGGAGGCAAAAATAGACCCTTTTTATTATTGGATCTTCAATCTTCATATAACGTACAGAGAAACGAACACCAAAAGAAATAGCAACATTCAAACGAGCCAACGATTGAGACTTTGAACCGGTGACGCAGCCTCGAACAGAAAACTCGCGACTTCCTACCTCGATCGGCCTTTTTCGGTACAGAAAAAATAGAAATAGGGAGAAAAATCCCAGCGAACCTTGAACCTTGAATGAAATCGCTGGGGATCTCGAAACCTACCGAAAAACTCAAAGTTCGATAGGGTCGAAGCTGCTGTTTTGCTGGTTTTTACGATGGTGTTCGACGGTTGGTTTGTGACAACCTTGGGCGGGTGGTGATGAGCAGAAGGACGACGGGACTGTTTGGTCGCTTGGTTGACTGGTTGAACTATTGAACGGAGATGAGGGTTGTGGAGATGGACGACAGCAGCTGTTTTGCGGGTGGTTATGCGACGGGACTGGAGGTGGTCGTTTGGACAGTGACGATGGAAATGGTGGTTGACGAGCTGGTCGGAGACGGAAGGGGAATGGTTGTGACGATGAGAGGTCGTTAATGGCAAGGGAGATGACGAGAATGGTTGTCTTCTTCTTGATGAAGAAGACGATGAACAGTCGCCATCTTCTCTATCTCTCCCTATGCATATGTGTATATGTCTCCTTTTTAAAAATGAAGAAAAAAAACCGAACAGTGTGTATTATTTTCCAAAAAACGTTAGTATTCCTCCTCCAATTTTTCTATGTTATTTTCTCTCCTTTTTTCAAATTTTTGAAGCCTTCAACAGTAGTCTATCTCTCCATTCTTTCTTTTTTCTTTTTTTTCGAATTGTGTTATCTCCTCTCTTATATCTATCTGTTTCCAGCCTTCAAATAGGCCTTAATTCAACTTCCACTACTCATTCCCATTCTATTTTTTAATTATCTACTCAACCTAGTGTGTTTTTTATATATAATTAATTGAGCTACTGCACCCCTACCCTTTGTTAGCATCCCCTATTTCAATAATTGATATTTTTAGACTAGGCTACCTAAGTTAACCCCTAAACAATTATGTTATTTAATTCCTCGGTATCGAGAATAAGAACACGATATTATTTAATTAATTCTACGTAAGTAAAAATAATTATTAAAATAAAACTAATCAATTAAAACAAAACTATTTTTTGTAATTTTTATTATATATAAAGATAAAAATATAAAGTACTGTTTTATATTTTTCAAGTTTAAAATGACTACAAAATATTAATAAAACAATATTTTTTGCTATTTTTTATTTTAAGGTAAAAATAAAGTAAAATAGTCAAAATTAGCTAAGATAGCTATATTAGGACTAAACTAAATATTTTACGCTAAAAATATAAAAAATTTCGGGGAGGGTCAAAATTCACGCGTCTACAGTAAGCACATCCCCGGAGGTAAGAAGAGAAGGGTTTTCGGCATAATCTTTTATATACAGTTCACGTAATATCAAAGCGGTAAATATTTAGCACATTAATCAAGAACATATAGGAAAATCAGATACAAACAAATACAACTATTTAACTAAGCTCGAATTCTTAAAACCTGAACTGAAGTTCTGGGTTTCTTTTCCCCAACGGAGTCGCCAGAGCTTTAACACCTCCTTTTTTTACGCTTACCCATTTACTACATCCCAGGAAAGGGATATAATAAAAGGAAGGAGTTTTTTCCAATTAAAGGACAGTCGGAACGAGATTAGTTTATGTAATTTTCAGAGTTTCCACTTGGGAGATTAATGGTGTCCCGAGTCACCGATTTAATTCCAAATCGAGGAAAGTTTGACTCTGTTACAGTCCGCGAATCAGAAATCCGGATAAAGAATTCTGTTAACCCGAAAAAAGTGTTAGGCACTCCCGAATTCCGTGGTTCTAGCATGGTCGCTCAACTGTTGTATTTGTTTTTATCTAATTTCTTTATATAATCCAATTTATGTGCATTTATTAATATTCCGCTTTATCATTTTTTTAAAAAGAATTGCAACGTCGTGAAAATGAATTTGGGCCACACCATACTAGTACGCCTGTGGCTTTTAATACATTTCGACTTCGTTGAGAGTTAGATTTGGGTCACATAAATGTGCACTCGTACTTAAGAATGTGTATTATAAATCGCGCCTAAATCATTTACGCATTTATTAACTTTGGGAAAGACCGTGAAATTTGCTAAACAATCCTTCCAATTCTAATATTTTATGTAGAACTTTATTCGAGGACCCCGCAATTATATATTTAATGTGGCGAGGCTCTTCAATTTAGTTAAGGTCGCTCCTAAAGCATTTATATTTTCTACTTAATTTGTGACTACCAATAAAGATCCTAACGAATTAATATTTATCCTAATTAATTAATTACTGGCCTGGATATGCCTTTGGGCCCAAGATAAGCATCCCGTCCAATTGGAATCAGATTATTTTAACAACTACTGAATTTTATCAAAGCAAGAGATTCACTTCAAATTAATAAGGGCCCAGCACTTTGGGCCTAGGACCATGATTGAATTCTAGAACAAACCCTCTCGTTTTGCGTAAACATTTACTTACCATATCTTCTAACACTCTTGTGTGTGTATAGACAAAACAACAATGTATCTATTCAGATAAAAAATATGGCCAATTGAATTCTAATTAAATTCGTGCACTAACTTCAGCTACTGTGTGGTTAAACTTGTTTGAAAGACTAAAATAGAATTAGTCTAAGGGTTGTACACTGGTTTCAAATTTAGTCGTAAATCTGATCCTGTAACGACCCGGCCGGTTGTTTTTTAAAATTATTCCCCGATCCCCAATTTACTGTTTTCCCTATGTTCATTTCTGCTATTGTGGTTTGCCGGGATGTTCGGTTCTAGAATTTTGAGTGTTTTGGGACACTTAGTCCCTAATTGAGAGCCTTATAGTTGAAAAATGGCCCATATTATGAACAGTGTTAAGACGACCTCGGAACAGAAATCCGATGGTTCCGTTAGCTTCGTTAGGTGATTTCGGGGTTGGGAGCATGTTTGGAATGTATTTTGGAGGTCTGTAGCTCAATTAGGCTTGAAATGCCGAAGTTTGGAATTTTTGGAAATCCGATCGATAGGTGAGATTTTGATCCGGGAGTCAGAATGGAATTCTGACTGTTGGAGTAGCTCTATTAGGTGATTTTGGATATGTCTGCAAATTTTCAGGTTATTCGGACATTATTTGGTCGGGTTTTTGATAGTATGTAGGTTTCGGAAGTTTTGGTTGAAACTTAGGCTTGAATCCGCCATGATTTGATGATTTTTGTGTTTAATGATATGTTTTTATGATTGGAACAAGTTTGTATCGTGATTTTGAGTAGGTTGGTTGATTTTGGTTGAGGTCCCGGGGGCCTCGAGGGCCTCGGGGTGTTTCCGGGGGTCAAATGGACCATTTTGAGTTGATGAAACAGGTCAGATTGCTGTATTAATGTTGCAAAAGATTTGTTCTTCGCGATCGCGGGCGTGATGTCGCGATCGCATAGATTTGGGCAGGAGTACATCGCAATCGCAATGTCAGGGTCGAGATCGCGTACGTGTGGAATTTAAAGAATCGCGATCGCATGAAGGGAGTCGCATTCACATATAAGGAATTTAGGGACTTTGGATTTTGTTCATTGCGATCGCGGGAGCTGGGTCGCGATTGCGATTAAGCATTTCACGACCTCATAAAAACAGTTATTATAATTTCATCCGCGAGGGTTTCACTATTTTTACAAAAACTCAAGCTAGGGGGCTCGGTTTTGAGTGATTTTTCGAGTGCTTTTCAGAGATAATTGTTGGATAACGATTTCTTACTCCTTTGTGATCATTATTCACTAATCTAAACTCAATTTCTTCCTTTAATTTCGGATTTGGGGTGTAAATTTGGGTGAGTTTCATAGAACAAACTTTGATGATTTGGAGGGGCAAACGAACTCCGATTTCGATAAATTGTATATGGTTAGACTCGTGAGAGTACGAGCGTTCTGAAAACGTAAAAATATTTTGATTCCGAGCCGATGGATGGAGGGGTATTTTGGTCATTTCATCCATTTTTGCGTCGTAGCTTTAATTTTATCAGTGTAATTAGTTACTTGTGATGTTATTTACACTATGTAATTGGTTTGAATAGATTTGGGCCACTCGGAGTCGGATACTCATGGAAAGGGAGTCATTTCTTAGCGGTTTTGTACCGGGATTGAGGTAAGTGGCTTTTCTAACCTTGTGTGGGGGATTTTCTCCTCTAGGATATTTATGTGCGGATTTAAATGCCTTGTACGCAAGGTCACAGATATGTACTTGCGCAAATTGCTGAAAACCACCTTACTTGAACCACTCAATCCGTGTTATCTTTGTAATTAATTGGTTTAATTGCAAGGTTTATCCTGTGTTAGCTAGGGAAGTATGATTAGATAGGTTTTTCTGTCTAAATGCCTACTTGTCTTAATTGAACCCCCTGGAACCTGTTGAGACTGGATTTAGTTGTTAATTATTGTTGTGTACTTCAAATTTCTTGGTGTTTTCCTTTTATTAGTTGTCTTTGTGTTCTGTGGACTGCGGGTTCGATTCCCCGAATCCGGTGCTACTAAAATAAGGACTGCAGATTCAATTCCCGGAGATCTTGATATATTGATATACAGACTGCGGGTTCAATTCCCGGAGATCCTGAAATACTGATATACGGGCTGCGGGTTTAATTCCCAGAGATCCTGAGATACTGATATACGGACTGCGGGTTCAATTCCCGCGGGTTCAATTCCCGAAGATCATGAGATACTGATATAAAAGACTGTGGGTTCAATTCCCGGAGATCCTGTGATACTGATAAATGGACTGCGGGTTCAATTCCCGGAGATCCTGGATTGTTGATTTGTACTTGTTGTGTTGATTTCTCTTTGTTAGCTTAACTATAGACGGTTTGTAGCATTTATCTCATTTGCTGTTATTTTAGACTTATTCTTATTTTGAGCTATTTGGTATTATTATTTTCATTATTTTTACTATTTCTCGGTAGGGCCCTGACCTTCTTCCTCACTACTCCATCGAGGTTAGGCTTGGCACTTACAGAGTACCGACGTGGTGTACTCATGCTACTCTTCTGTACACTTTTGTTGTGCAAATCCAGGTTTCTCTAATCAAACGCACTACCGATGAGACTCGAGGTATGAATCTGCTATGTCCGTAGATCCGGAGGGTCTTCTTCTATTCTTCTTAGTGATGTCAGTCATTCCTTTATTTTTCGTTGCGTAGACACTCTTGATGTATAGAGCCACTGTTGTACTCTCTTTTAGTATGTGTTTCCCACGAGTTTTCGAGTCTTTGTGGTTGTATTTCTTTCTGGTATTTGGTAAAATGTAGGTGCCGAGCGGGACTTATTACATTTCTTTATATTATTCCGCTGTTATCTTAACTTTTGTTCATAAAAGTTGTACATTCCGTATTTTATTAGGCTTACCTAGTCGCGAAGACTGGGTGCCATCATGACAGGTTCACGATTAGTGAAATAGGGTCGTGACAAGTTGGTATCAGAGCTCTAGGTTCATAAGAGTCACGGAACACAGACCGGTTATTTAGAGTCTCGCTAATCGATATGGAGATGTCCGTATTTATATATGAGGGGCTATATAACTGTTTACTCTTCATTTCTTTTGAATTCCTTATCGTCCGATATTATGACACCAAATCTAAACATCTGTCTTCTATTCTCTCACAAATTGTGAGGACACGTGCTATACGAGAGGACCAGGCACCTGCGCCCCTATTGTCGCCGCGAGAGGCCGGGCCGGGGTAGAGGTCGAGGATATGCCCGTGGTGCAGCCACAGCACTCGCGCACGCCCGGTGAGGTACCACCAGTGGACCAAGTTGGAGCACAAGCACCTAGTTCACCTACTACAGCTTCTACTACTCCAGCGCTCCAGGAGACCCTGGCTCAGTTCATGAGTATGTACACTACTTTGGCTTAGGCGGGGTTGCTTCCCCTCACTGCAGCCACATCTCAGGCCGGGGGAGGGGCCCAGACTCCTGCAGCCCGCACTCCTGAGCAGCGAGTGCCAATGGAGCAGGTTCTAGAGGTTATTCCTATACCGCCTACAACACCAGTACAACCCGAAGATGGGACAGCTGCCTCAGAGGACGAGCAGCGCAGAGATTGGAGAGGTTCAAGAAATATGATCCTCCAGTGTTCAGTGGTTTGGCTACAGATGATGCATTGGGTTTTCTGGAGGAGTGTCATCGTATTCTTCGTACCATGGGGATAGTGGAGACCAGCGGGGTTTCCTTCACTGCTTTTCAACTTTGAGGGGCCGCTTATGATTGGTGGCGCACGTATGAGTTGGATAGTCCAGACGAGTCTGCCTTGTTGTCCTGGACATAGTTTTTTTATATGTTTTTGAGGGAGTTTGTTCCCCAGAGCCTTAGGGATGCTTCGCGAGCGGAGTTTGAGTGGTTGCACTAGGGCTCTATAAAAGTATCTGAGTATGCCATCAGCTTCACCTGGTTATCCAAACATGCACCGGCTTTGGTCGCCACGGTTCGGGAGAGAGTGCGAAGGTTTATTGAGGGTCTTATTATGCCTATCCAGTCTAGCATGGCTAGAGAGTTGGAGACGGATGTACCATACCAGCAGGTGGTGAGTATTGCCAGATGGATCGAGGGTATGCTCACTAGTGAGCGAGGAGAGATGAAGGCCAAGAGGTCTCGTGAGTCGGGTCATTTCTCTGGTGCCTGTACTTCGGCAGCCGGTCGTTTTGGCAGGGGTTATTCTGGTCGTCCAGTTCATTCAGCATTGGCAGCAGCCGGTAGTACTCCAGCTTCTCCAGCACCTCAGGAACCTTACTATGCTCCCCTAGTTTCCAGTGCGCCTCCTTCACGGGGTACCTCCAGGGGTCACTCCGGCGGGAGCGGGGCCGGTCAGCCACAGCAAACATGTCCTCCCAAGGTTTGTTTTGAGTACGGGGACACTCGCCGTCTGGGTAGGGAGTGCCCTAGGCATAGGAGAGGAGCTCCTCCACAGATTTCGCAGCCTCAGCATGGTTCCCAGGGACAGCAGGCCATCGTTCCAGCCCCAGTTGCCACCCCACTTGCCCAGCCAAGGGCGGGGATCAGGGTGCCAGAGGCGGCCCTTGAGAGAGGGGTCAGGCCAAATTTTATGCTATTCCTGATCGCACCGCAGCTGTCGCCTCCGATTCTGTTATCAAAAGTATTATCTTGGTTAGTCATAGAGAGGCATCGATTCTATTCGATCCTGGTTCTACTTTTTCATATGTGTCCTCTTATTTTGCTTCACATCTGGGTGTGCCTCGGGATTCTTTGAGTGCCCCCGTATATTTTTCTACTCTGGTGGGAGATTTCTTGGTTGTGGACCGTGTGTATCGGTCGTGTTTGGTCACTATATATGATTTTGAGACCAGAGCTAATCTTTTATTGCTCGGTATGGTTGATTTCAATATTATTCAGGGCAAGGACTAGTTGTCACTCCACTATGCTATTCTTGATTGTCATGCCAAGACCGTGATACTGGCTATGCCAGGCATTCCACGTATTGAGTGGAGTGGTACTCTAGATCACACCCCAGCCGTGTTATTTTTTTCTCAAAGATCAACGTATGGTTGAGAAGGGGTGTGGTGCTTATCTAGCTTATGTGAGGGACGTTAGCGTTAACACCCCTTCTATTGATTCAGTCCCAGTGGTACAAGATTTCTCTAATGTGTTTCCAGCTGATCTGTCGGGCATGCCACCCGATAGAGATATCGATTTTGGTATTGATTTGTTGTTGGGCACACGGCCCATTTCTATTCCTCCGTACCGCATGGATCCTCCTGAGTTAAAGGAGTTGAAGGATCAGTTACAGAAGTTGTTGGGTAAGGGTTTCATTCGACCCAGTGTTTCGCCTTGGGGTGCTCCTGTGTTGTTTGTGAAGAAGAAGGACGGTTCTATGCGTATGTGCATTGACTATTGCCAGTTGAACAAAGTTACAGTGAAGAACTGGTATCCTTTGCCACGTATTGATGACTTATTTGACCAGTTATAGGGCGCACAGGTGTTCTCCAAGATCGATTTGCGCTCTGGTTATCATCAGCTGAAGATTCAGGAGCATGATATCCCGAAGACTGCATTCAGGACTCGGTATGGTCACTACGAGTTCCTCGTTATGTCTTTCGGGCTGACCAATGCCCCAACAGCTTTCATGCATTTGATACACAGTGTATTCAGGCCATATCTTGACTCGTTCATGATTGTTTTCATTGATGATATTTTGGTATATTCCCGGAGCCGGGAAGAGCATGAGCAACACCTGAGGATAGTGCTTCAGACTCTGACGGAGAAGTAATTATATCCAAAGTTCTCTAAATGTGAGTTTTGGCTGAGTTTGGTGGCATTTCTAGGCCACGTGGTGTCGAGCGAGGGTATTCGAGTGGATCCGAGGAAGGTGGAGGCCGTGCAGGATTGGCCCAGGCCCTCCTCAGCTACTGAGATTCGTAGCTTCCTTAGTTTGGTAGGATATAACCGTCGATTTGTGGAGGGGTTCTCTTCGATCGTAGCACCTATGACCAGATTGACCCAAAAGGGTGCCCCTTTTCAATGGACAGAGGAGTGTTAGGCAAGCTTTCAAAATCTCAAGACAGCTTTGACTTCGGCTCTTATATTGATGTTGCCTACTGGTTCAGGGTCTTATACAGTATATTGTGATGCCTCACGAGTTGGACTTGGAGAAGTATTGATGCAGGACGGTAGGGTGATTGCCTATGCGTCCCGGCAGCTGAAAGTGCATGAAAAGAACTACCCTATCCACGATCTTGAGCTAGCTGCCATTGTTCACGCCTTGAAGATTTGGCATCATTATTTGTATGGGGTTCCTTGTAAGATTTACACTGATCATCGGAGCTTGCAGTACTTGCTTAAGTAGAAGGACCTGAACATGCGTCATAGGATATGGTTGGAACTGTTGAAGGACTATGATATTACTATTATTTATCACCCGGGCAAGTCCAATGTGGTTGTTGATGCCTTGAGTCGCCGGGCGGAGAGTTTGTGGAGTTTGCCATATCTACCATCTTCGGAGAGACCTATGGCGATGGATATTCAGGCTTTGGCCAGGCGGTTCATTAGATTGGATCTTTCGGAGCCCAGCCGGGTTTTGGCCTATGTGGTTTTTCGGTCTTCTCTATTTGATCGCATCAGGGAGCGACACTTTGATGACCCTCATTTGCTTGTTCTTCAGGATAGAGTTTGACGTGGTGATGCTCGAGATGTTACCATCGGGGATGATGGAGTGATGAGGATGCAGGGGCATATTTGCATTCCCAATGTAGATGATCTTCGAGAGTTGATTATAGTTGAGGCCCATAGCTCGCGGTATTCCATCCATCCGGGTGCCGCGAAGATGTATCAGGACTTGAGGCATCACTATTGGTGGAGGCGGATGAAGAAGGATATAATTGACTATGTTTCTAGGTGCCTCAACTGCCAGCAGGTGAAGTATAAGTATTAGCGTCTGGGTGGGTTAATGTAGCAAATTGAGATACCAGAGTGGAAATGGGATCGCATCACCATGGACTTCGTATCAGGACTTCCACGTATTGTGAGGAAGTTTGATTCCATTTGGGTCATTATGGATCGGGTGACCAAGTCCGCCCATTTCATACCTGTGTGCACCACTTACTTATCAGAGCGGTTGGTGGAGATCTACATCAGGGAAATAGTCCGGTTGCATGGTATTCCAGTTTCCATCAATTCAGACAGAGGCACTCAGTTTACTTCACAGTTCTGGAGAGTCGTGTAGCAGGAGCTAGGTACTCGGGTGGAGCTGAGCACATCATTTCACCCCAGACAGATGGACAGTCCGAGTGCACTATTCAGATTTTGGAGGATATGCTCCGCGCGTGCATGATTGATTTTGGAGGTTCATGGGATTATTTCTTGCCACTGGCAGAGTTTTCTTATAACAACAGCTATCAGTCCAGCATTCAGATGGCGCTATATGAGGCCCTATATGGTAGGAGGTGCAGGTCACCCGTGGGTTGGTTCGAGCCGAGCGAGGCCAGGTTGCTAGGTACTGAGATGGTCCAGGATGCAATGGACAAGGTCAAGGTGATTCAGGATAGACTCCATGCAACCCAGTCCAGATAGAAGAGTTATGCGAACAAGAAAGTTCGCGATGTGGCATTCATGGTTGGCGAGCGGTTCTACTTCAGGTCTCGCCCATGAAGGGCATCATGAGGTTTGGGAAGAAAGGGAAGTTGAGTCCGAGATTGATTGGCCCTTTTGAGATTTTGAGGCGTGTTAGGGAGGTTGTATATGAGCTGGCCTTACCTCCCAGCCTAGCCGGAGTCCATCCAGTATTTCATGTCTCTATGCTCCGGAGATACCATGGTGACCCGTCGCCCGTGTTGGATTTCAGTTCTATTCAGCTAGACAAGGATCTATCTCATGTTGAGGAGCCAGTGGCCATTTTGGATAGGCAAATCAGGAAGCTGAGGTCAAAGAACATCGCTTTAGTGAAGGTCCAGTGGCGGGGTCAGCCGGCCGAGGAGGCGACTTGGGAGACTGAGCAGGATATGCGCAGCCTGTACCCTCATCTCTTCACTACTTCAGGTATATTTTCTATGCTTGTTCGAGGACGAACGAATGTTTATGTGTGGGAAGATGTAACGACCCGCCCGGTTGTTTTTGAAATTTACTCCCCGATCCCCAATTTACTGTTTTCCCTAAGTTCATTTCTGCTATTATGGTTTGCCGGGATGTTCGGTTCTAGAATTTGGAGTGTTTTGGGACACTTAGTCCCTAATTGAGAGCCTTATAGTTGAAAAATGGCCTATATTCAGAACAGTGTTAAGACAACCTCGGAACGGAAATTACGGTTGTTCTGTTAGCTCCGTTAGGTGATTTCGAGGTTGGGAGCGTGTTCGAAATGTATTTTTGAGGTCTGTAGCTCAATTAGGCTTGAAATGCCGAAGTTTGGAATTTTTGGAAATCCGATCGATAGGTGAGATTTTGATGCGGGGGTCGGAATGGAATTCTGACAGTTGCAGTAGCTTTAATAAGTGATTTTGGATATGTTTGCAAATTTTCAGATCATTCGGACATCGTTTGGTTGGGTTTTTTATAGTATGTAGGTTTCGAAAGTTTTGGTTGAAATTTAGGCTTGAATCCGCCATGATTTGATGATTTTTGTGTTTAATGATATGTGTTTAATGATATGTTTTTGTGATTGTAACAAGTTCGTATCGTGATTTGGAGTAGGTTAGTGGAGGTCCCGGGGGTCTCGGGGGTGTTTGTGGGGGTCAGATGGACCATTTTGAGTTGATGAAACAGGTCAGATTGCTGTATTAATGTTGCAGAAGATTTGTTCTTCGCGATCGCGGGCGTGATGTCGTGATCGCATAGAATTGGGCAGGAGTACATCGCGATCGCAGTGTCAGGGTCGTGATCGCGTACGTGTGGAAGCATCGCGATCGCGTGAAGGGAGACGATCGCATATAAGGAATTTGGGGACTTTGGATTTTGTTCATCGCAGTCGTGGGAGCTGGGTCGCGATCGCGATTAAGCATTTAAGGGCCTCACTGAAACAATTATTATAATTTCATCTGCGAGGGTTTCACTATTTTTACAAAAACTCAAGCTAGGGAGCTCGGTTTTGAGTGATTATTCGAGTGCTTTTCAGAGATAATTGTTGGGTAACAATTTCTTACTCCTTTGTGGTCATTATTCACTAATCTAAACTCAATTTCTTCCTTTAATTTCGGATTTGGGGTGTAAATTGGGGTGAGTTTCATAGAACAAACTTTGATGATTTGGAGGGGCAAACGAACTCCGATTTTGATAAATTTTATATGGTTAGACTCGTGAAAGTACGAGGGTTCTGTAAACGTAAAAATATTTTGATTCCGAGCTAATGGATGGAGGGGTATTTTGGTCATTTCATCCATTTTTGCGTCGTAGCTTTAATTTTATCAGTGTAATTAGTTACTTGCGATGTTATTTACACTATGTAATTGGTTTGAATAGATTTGGACCACTCGGAGTCGGATACTCGTGGAAAGGGAGTCATTTCTTAGTGGTTTTGTACCTGGATTGAGGTAAGTGGCTTGTCTAACCTTGTGTGGGGGATTTTCTCCCCTAGGATATATATGTGCTGATTTAAATGCCTTGTATGCGAGGTCACGGGCGTTTACTTGCACAAGTTGCTGAAAACCACCTTACTTGAACTGCTCAATCTGTGTTACCTTTGTTAATTAATTGGTTTAATTGCAAGGTTTATCCTGTGTTAGTTAGGGAATCATGATTAGATAGGATTTTCTGTCTAAATACCTACTTGTCTTAATTGAACCCCCTGGAACCTGTTGAGACTGGATTTAGTTGTTAATTATAGTTGCGTACTTCATATTTCTCGGTGTTTTCCTTTATTGGTTGTGTTTGTGTTCTGTGGAGTGCGGGTTCGATTCCCGGAGATCCGGTGCTACTGAAATAAGGACTGCGGGTTCAATTCCCTAAGATCCTGAGATACTGATATACGGACTACGGGTTCAATTCCCGGAGATCCTAAGATACTGATATACAGACTGCGGGTTTAATTCCCGGAGATCCTAAGATATTGATATACGGACTGCGGGTTCACTTCCCGGAGATCCTGAGATACTGATACAAAAGACTGCTGGTTCAATTACCGGAGATCCTGTGATACTGATAAATGGATAGCGGGTTCAATTCCCGGAGATCCTGAATTGCTGAGTATGAAATGACAGCCGGTTCAATTCCAGGAGATCCTGGATTGTTGATTTGTACTTGTTGTGTTGATTTCTCTTTGTTAGCTTAACTGTAGACGGTTTGTAGTATTTATCTCATTTGCTGTTATTTCAGACTTATTCTTATTTTGAGCTGTTTGGTATTATTATTATCATTATTTTTATTATTTCTCGGTAGGGCCCCGACCTTCCTCATCACTACTCCATCGAGGTTAGGCTTGGCACTTACTGAGTACCGTCGTGGTGTACTCATTCTACTCTTCTGCACACTTTTGTTGTGCAGATCTGGGTTCCTCTGATCAGACGCACTATCGGTGACTTAGGAGCATACTCAGGAGACTCGAGGTATGAATCTGCTACGTCCGCAGATCCGGAGGGTCTTCTTCTATTCTTCTTAGTGATGTCGGTCATTGCTTTATTTTTCGTTGTGTAGACACTCTTGATGTATAGAGTCACAGTTGTACTCTCTTTTGGTCTGTGTTGCCCGTGAGTTTCCGGGTCTTGGTGGTTGTATTTCTTTCTGGTATTTGGTGAAGTGTATGTGCCGAGCGACACTTATTACATTTCTTTATATTATTCCGCTGTTATCTTAACTTTTGTTCATGAAAGTTGTACATTCCGCATTGTGTTAGGCTTACCTAGTCGCGAAGATTCGGTGCCGTTATGACAGGTTCACGATTGGTGAACTAGGATCATGACAGATCTATGTTTTACATGTTTTTTACTTAACAAAACACAGTAACTAATTAACTAAGCAGGTATTAAACTATACTAAATCTCAAGTAATAGTTGTACTTAACAGTATAAACAAATTCTAACTAAGTAAATTTGATTATTCTATCATATTTACTACTTAGCAGTTCAACTAATACAAAATAGTCCACTATCTCATTACAGACAATTTAAGGCATTGAATGTATTAAAGCAAATCCTATAACTAACACAATCGAATATGAACAGTTATATTACCTAGCACTAATTGATTGATAACTACAAATGAATTCAATGATAACACTGGCCAACTCTTCATTCATAGATTCCATAGGTAATTCATACAAGCAGATTAGATATCCAACTCAAGAGTCAACGAAAAAGTCCCTGAAATGAGAAGGAAATGGAAGAAAGGATATGGATCAGCACCAGTACATACATGATGTGAGCACGTGATTTTTGCCCTACATGAGAATTACTCCCAGAAAAATTAAAAATAAAATAGTCTTGTGTTGTGCGTGATTTTTGTGTTATTTTTCTCTTATTATTTATATTTTTGTGTGTACGTGTCTATTTATTTAAATTAATATAAATACAAAAATGTTTGCATTCTGCATATAAAATTCATGTTTATAATTTAGAGTAATTAAGTTTATTTGACGAAAATGAAAGAAAAAAAAACAAAAATATGTGTTTAATGTCTAAAGTCTAATTATGTGGTTTTAGCCCTAATTGTTATTTAATTTTGTGTTAATTATTATAACAATTTAAATCGTACTTTTTATAAGTTGATTTATGTTTATAAGTTAATTTAGAATTTTTAAAATTTTAGTTTTATTTTAAGAAATTAAAAGAAAAGAAAATAAAGAAAAGAATTGAAAGCTTCTTTAGAATTCGAATAGGACCAGCCCAAAATCCCCAAATAACCCAATCCAAACCGCCCAATCGCCCAGTCCAAAACCAATGCCTTACCCGTTCAAACGACCCAACCCAATTGCCTGATCTCTTAGACCAACCAAACGACACCGTTCCACTTTAATAAGCTGATCCCTACCGTTGATCTGATCAAATCTAACGGTCTAGATTAAATCCCACGCCCAGTATATAATGTTTCCAATGACCCGGCCCCCCTTAGACCCCCCCTCGCCCCCCGCCCTTCGTCTCTCTCTCAAACCTTGTCTCTTTCAAAGACGAGGAAACCCTAGCCACCATCATACCCCACCGCCCTTAAGCCGACGGCAACCGCTCCGATGACCACCATCTCAACACCCTAGGATCACTCAACCACCTTGAATCCAAATCCACAGACCATTAACCTCGAATCAGCCCGTAGATTCTCGAATCTTCGATTGAAGATTCGAGCTAAACTCGAACCTACCCCAACCAAGCCCAAACACTCCTATGACCTTCCTAATCTCCACGCCACCGTTGGTCCGGCTCGAATCCGACCGGAATTAGTCGAACCCCAAATTGAGCCTAGGAACCCTAAAATTCAAACAAAAAGGATTCCCGTCCGATTAATTAAAAGTTTGGAGTCTAATAGACCTTAATCGAAGTATTTTCAGTCGAAAATACTTCGATTAAGTTCCGTTCGACTTCAAAATCCAAGTTCAAATCCGAAATGGCCCAAGATCTGTTCCCATTTTTGTCATTGTCTGAGGTATTTTCCTCCTTCTTTATTCTTATTTTTTGTTCGATTGTTTGTGTTTGTTGTGATTGCATTGTGTGTAAATTCATGTAAGGTCGTCGAATTGTCGAATCGAATTGTTGACCACTAAGTCTACCTAAGCCATAGTTTTTGTGTCGATCGTTCGTTATCAATTATATAGGCCAGGATCGATTAAACGAATATCGTCGTAGGCTCGTTTGTTAGCAATATGACAGAAATGTCATTTTGTATTGCCTAGTGACATCCGAGCCAATGCTTGGACTGAAAGCTGTGAGTGATTGTTGATTTTAAATTAGGTTGTGAATTGGATATAGCTGCTTGTAGGCAGGAACTAATGGGGTTAGCTGGTAGAGTGCAATGCACACGAGGATAGCCAAATGGAACCTACTGTACAGCAGGGTGTCCTATTAGTGCCCTGCACTTATCAATTTAATATTAACATCCCATACTTAGACATAGTATAGTGGTAAAAACAGAGGGATGGGCCTTCCCAGGGAATCTAATGGGCTGGGCAGAGAAAGGGATGGGCAGAGGGGAGTTCTGATCCTTTTTTTAGGAGTTGTTTGAACTATAAGTATTAGAGGATTGGCAGAATAGTAGGGGGATACACATACACATAGGGATAGACACTTGAGAGAGAGAGTCCAGAGAAAAAACACACAGAACTGGGGGGTTTCTGAGAGCTAAAGACATACAGATAGATTGGAGGGGGTTTTTCTGGAGATGAGAGTTGAAGGGAACCAATTCTGAAAAACAGTGAGAGTAGAGGAGACACACAGTAGGGGTATACAGCATACATTGGAGAGAGTTTTAAAAAGGGACAGAGAGATTTGGTTGAAGGGTGTTGTTTTGGAGATAGACATCTGGGGATTTCTTTGGCAAAAGGGGAGTGATAGAGAGATATACAGACACATAGTTCTTCTTACACACACACATAGGGATAGACACTTGAGAGAGAGAGTCCAGAGAAAAAACACACAGAACTGGGGGGTTTCTGAGAGCTAAAGACATACAGATAGATTGGAGGGGGTTTTTCTGGAGAGGAGAGTTGAAGGGAGCCAATTCTGAAAAACAGTGAGAGTAGAGGAGACACACAGTAGGGGTATACAACATACATTAGAGAGAGTTTTAAAAAGGGACAGTGAGATTTGGTTGAAGGGTGTTGTTTTGGAGATAGACACCTGGGGATTTCTTTGGCAAAAGGGGAGTGATAGAGAGATATACAGACACATAGTTCTTCTTACACACACACCTTGAGAAAACAGATTTTTTTTTTTTGGCAAAGAGGTCCAACTAAACTAGTATTGGTACAAGTGTTGGTCTGTGTAGTATTTTCAAGTTGTTTGATGGGTACTTCGAAGTCGAAATTGGTCTACTTACGCTGTGTGGTCTCACTTTTGGGTCAATTTGGTATTGCTGGATGTTCAGTTAGTTTGGTTTAGGCTCTGAACCATTTCTGGGCTGATTTAAGCAACAAGCGGGTTGCTGGTTTGTTCCTGAGTTGTACTTTATCGAGTTTGATGTTGTGTTGGTTTTCTTAGTCTTCTCGCTGTCATTGCATATTGCTGCTGAGTGCTGCTGTTTGCTGTATACCACTGCTGCTGACTCCTTCCTCTAGATCTGTTTCGTTTGCTCCAGGTGCACATCCTTATCAATGTAAACTCTATTGAGTGAAGAACAAAGCTGGAATTTGCAAGGCTTGATATGTTTAACTCTAGATTGATTTTGTAGTATCAATAATTGTAGTGGTTAGTAGCCACTTGGAGGAATGTATAATTGAACTGTTATTCTTTTAATTATTAGTAGTATAACTGAACTATTTGAGGAGTATAATGAGACTGTTCGAGAGTTTTCTTAACACATAGACACGAGTTTGAGTTTGTGTCCATATATGAATATTTGAATTCAATAGTGTAGTTTGGTATAGCTAACTCCAGAATTTGTATTATCAGGCACGAAACTCAGAAACGTAAAAAGGGGTAGTTAAGTTTGAAATCAGAAATCATTGTGAATAACCACTATTTAGCCTTAATCACAACACTGTTCGTATGTTGGGACCAATAGCTACTGATTTAAGATGTATTGGAGTAAAATTTCAGTTGTGATTTGTTATTTAAGGTTGGATAAGTGAATTGGCTACCTTAGATTCTGGTTTATGTTTTATCCCCTCAAACTAGATCGCTAATGCAATTAGAATGACTCAGCTAGTAAGAATGAGTTTCATATTAAATAACAATGTCGTATGGTTGCCGTATCCATTGTTATCAAATTGGAATTAAAAACCATTAAAAGAGTGCCTGGGTCGTAAATTTATTCAGTACATATAGGATTGAGTATCAAGTTAATATTAGAGACAAAAACAAAAGTAGACGATATAGTTCACACTAAGATGGGCCTCTAACAATAAGGAGACGAGCCTCACTAAACCAAAATACACAATCGCATGGCCCTCGAATAGTTGTTATAAAAAAAATAGACTCGGAAGGACCGTTTAGCGAATTTCACGGTCTTTCCCAAAGTTAACAAAGACGTAGATACTTTAGGCGGGATTTGTAAATAACATACATTCTCAAATACGGGTGCGCATTTATGTGACCCAAATCTTATTCTCGGCGAAACCTGAAATACATTAAAGTCACAGGCGCACTGGTTGCGGTGTGACTCGAAATGTGTTTTCGTGACGTTGCAATTATTCTTCTATAATGAAAAAGCGGAACTTTAAAAGCACGTAATTAAAATATACAAAGAAATCAGATGAAAACAAAAATAGCAGTTGAGCGACCGTGCTAAAACCACGGAATCCGGGAGTGCCTAACACCTTCTCCCGGGTTAACAGAATTCCTTATCCAGGTTTCTAGTTTCGCAGATTGTAATACCAGAGTCATAAATTTCCTCGGTTCGGGATTAAACCGGTGACTTGGGACACCATTATTTTCCCAAGTGGCGACTCTGAATAATTAAATAAACGGATCCCGTTCCGACCGTCCTTTAAATGGAAAAACTCCTTCACCGATTATTATTATATTCCTTCTCGGGGTGTAGTAATAAACAGTAGCACATTTAACATATGTGTGAAAAATGAGGTGTGACAGCTTTGGCGACTCTGCTGGGGACAATTGAAACCAGAACTTCGGTTCAGGGTTTAAGAATTCGAGCTCAGTTAAATTGCTGTTTTTGTCTATATCCGATTTTATTATATGTTTAATTAATATGCTATATGTTTACCGCTTTGATACTATCTGAACTGTATATACAAACTGCTATATGTTTACCGCTTTGATATTATCTGAACTGTATATACAAACTGCGCCGAGTCCTTCGTTTTCTCACCCCTGGGGATGTGCTCACTGGTTGAGACTCCTTATTCTGTTAGTGTCATACCCTGAAATAACAAAGAGGCTCGGAAAGTTTCTAAGCCGGCTGGCCTTTTGGTTCCCGGAAAGGAGCTCCTTCCTCAACCCGAGTTGTCCGCTTGGGTACACAGTCTAGATCACATACCGAGGTTTTGAGCTTAGAATAACATAACTTCATGCCGGATCCCTAGTAGGAAACGCTTATTTGCATCATATCTGACTTAGGGGACTCAACACAGGGGTTGGGTCTGTCTAGGACAGGTGACCCGGTAATAAAAAACCGAGCATATTATATGCTGCATTTATTTGTCCTGTATTATTATGGTAATTGGTTAAATTCGAGAAAACAAAAAGAAATAGAATTTTGGAATAGAAAAATATCAAAATATTGACGAAACGCTGTTGAAAAATTTGAAAAGAAAAATGTGAAAAATAGGAAGAACAATTTTGTTCAAATAATTGGTCAAGTAATCTGACCGAACTACGCAAGTTTGATTCTCGCTATTAAGTGGGATACGTAGGCAACTCTCATCGGGTCCAACCACCCCTTCAAAAATTTAAAAAAAAAAATGTCGAAGTTTTAGTTTTCAATAAAATTAAAGTAACGCTGTTTTTGAAAATAGCCGAATGTTCCGAAAGGACACCGGAAGGCTGTTTTTGCAAAAATAGACACTTTGAAGTCTTTTCTTTTTCTTTTTGAATAATAGCCTTGAAATATTCCATGTGGAAATGTTGAAAGGCCGTAGCCTCAAAATAAAGTTTGGGTTACCACCCCTTTTTAAAAAAAAAATCAAAAAAAATGTGTGTTTAATTTTGTCAATAAAATCAAAGTAATGCCGTTTTTGAAAATAGTCGAATGTTCCGAAAGGACACCGGAAGGCTTTTTGCAAAAATAGCCACTTTGAAGTCTTTTCTTTTTCTTTTTGAATAATATCCTTGAAATATTCCATGTGGAAATGTTGAAAGGTCGTAGCCTCAAAATAAAGTTTGGGTTACCACCCCTTTTAAAAAAAAATCAAAAAAAATATGTGTTTAATTTTGTCAATAAAATCAAAGTAATGCCGTTTTTGAAAATAGCCGAATGTTCCGAAAGGATGCCGGAAGGCTGTTTTTGCAAAAATAGCCGCTTTGAGTCATTTTAGATAATTTACGAGCATAGCCTTGAAATATTCCTTGTGGAAATGTTGCAAGGCCATAGCCGCAAAATCAAGTTCGGGTTCATACCCCTTTTGCCAAAATAACCAAAAAAATGTGTCAAATTTTTTATTTTATTATAAATAAATCGGGTGATGTTATTCATGTTTAAAATAAGCCGAATGTTCCCCAAAAGGATGCCAGAAGGCTATTTTTGCAAGAATAGCCACTTTGAGTCTTTGTAAATAATTTTTAGGCACAGCCTAGAAATATTCCCTCGTGGAAATATTGAAAGGCCATATCCGCAAAATTAAGGTTGAGTCATCACTCAACTTTGCAAAAAAAAACATATGGTTTTGCTGAAATGGCCACATTTGGCAGTTAAACTTTCTCAGTCTTGTGTTGGCCTATGTCGGTGCTGAACGATGCCCCATGGGCCCTAAGATGAAAATTTTTGAATTTGAAGTCTCTTAAATAAAATTTTGCAAAAATAGCCGCTTTGTCAAATAAGCCGTTACATGGCCAATTTTGTAAAAATAGTCAATTGACATTAGAAACTTCTCAGTCTTGTGTTGGCTTATGGCGATGCCGAACGATGCCCCCATGAGGAAAATTATTTTCAAGTTTATCTTTTTTTTAAATAAATTTTACAAAAATAGCCATTTTGTCAAATAAGCCATTACATGGCTAATTTTGTAGAAATAGTCATAATTGGCGCTAAAAATATTTTTATTCTTGTAGAAATCTCCGGCACAAGGTGTGAAAGTTTTTCATCAGAGTTTGTAGTTGGAGTCGGCTTTTACAATTTTTTCAAAAAAAAAAGAAAAAAAAATCAAATATTCATCTCTTTATTTCTTGCATTAATTTGCAAGAACTACGCTCGGTCTGATTCATGCGGGGTCATGATACGTAGGCAATCCACATAGGATTTGACCATATCCATAACCAAAAAGAAAAAAAAAAGAAGAGAAAAAGAGAAAAATGGAAAAAATAATAACAACAATTAAGAAAATAAAGGAAGGTTTAGGAAGCACATATAGGAGAAGCTGGAACGACGCATGTAACTGAAGCAAATGCGTGATAGAAAGGTTTAATTGCCTAGGTTCATTGCATCCTTAATGCACGTTTACCTGTTTGTCCAATGCCCTAACGCTAACGTAATGTCTTCACTTTGTTGTGTCCAGTTTCAGAAAGGTGGTTGGTTGTGGTTCTAAAATAACTCTTCCCTGTAACACAAAGTCAGAGGACAATGGCAGAGGATCTCAAGACTGAGTTGGTTGATACCGATACCTGACAACAGCTGGTTGAACGGAACCACGGGTTAGTAGAAGAAGTCAACATATTGAGACAACATGTGACCGACATGTATCGGGCATGGATGGATGGAAAAGCACCATCCCCGCCACCACCTAGCTTCCTAGACTCTATCCTTACCCGTACAATGAACCCGATGCCAGATGATCCCCCACACTCTCCATATATACCCGCCTATCACAATTTTTCCAGCTGCTCAATTAGCTCAACTACTCGTCCCCCAGCTATGTTTTCACAATGCTACTCCCGTTCCCCAACACCACTACTCTCCCCGGGACAACCAAAATCGTACTTCACCTTCCGGGTACCCAGCTCCACAAAAGGCTTACCAACCCCCACGAACATACCGGAAACCCCCCGGGTCAGGTTTCAGGCCAAATAAGGCGTTTAGGGAAGAGAGGTTGCTGAAGCGAGAAAAGGCTCTTACCCCTATCGGAGAATCCTATGCAAGTCTGTTTGAAAAGTTAAAACATGTCGGCTTGATTACACCGCTCCCCGGATATACTCCCGATCCACGTGCAAGAAGCTTCAATCCTACTGCACGATGTGCATACCATTCCAATGTCAGAGGGCACGATATTGAGAGTTGTCGTACCTTGAAAAAGGAAATAGAAAGAATGATTCAAAAAGGATGGTTAATTGTGATCAATGACGATGACAGGGAGCACACGAATCCTCTGGGGGGTATATTGACTAAAGCTAAAAATGTTGAAGCAGATGGAAGCCTCAGCAATATTGATGCAGAACTTAGTGGCTAAATTGTTGTGCTTGGTAGTTGGAAAGACACTCCGTCTTTGGGTCAGCTAGATGGAGTTTTGGTAGTTCATTTTTGTTGACATTTCTGTTATCCGAGTTATTTTCAAGATTGTGATTCTGATTTTGTCTTGGGGTCAAACCCTCTAGTCCTTCCATTTTTGTCCTAGCAGTTCGCTTTGGTCTTGCCCAGTTTTGTTTCAGGGCTATACTTTGGTTTGTTTTGCTTGTTTTGTCATTGAACCATTTCGTCATTAGTTTAATGAAGCTTTCGGTCTTTTGTTACTCCCGGTCATTTTATTTGTTTAGTTCTTTTTTTTTTACCCTTTAGATTTATCTTGTGTTCAAACGCCGAATCTAGTGACACGACATGCGCACACATAATTGTGGCTTAATTCTAAAAGTTAATCATGAAGCAATTGGAAGATGATCGGGTCATTTAAAGGAAATAAAAACAATTTGAGATTATTTGGATCCCGAGTCATGTGAAACCGGGGCAACTAAAAAGGAAACAGTTAAAGGCAAGCTGGCCAAATCGACGTGGGGTCATTCACAATAATGAAAATAAGAGTGTTGTCCAACTGTGCTTTAAAGATATGACGAATGTTAATCGTGTTGTTTGTACCTAGTGTGTTTTGAAGATTGGAATGACGAAGGCATTTTGTTCTGCTACCCAAACACTTTATCCTTCGTTAACCCTTCGAGCCTTATTTTGATTTCTTTCATACCCCTCATTCGGAATCGGTACCAAAATTAGAAACACAAATGGGGAAGATAAAGAAAGAAAAAGAGAAAAACAAAAACAACCAAAAAGTAACGAAAAAAAAATGAAAAAAAAATGAAAAGAAAAATGAGGAATTGGGAACTACGTTTGACCTGATTCCTCAAAGAGGATACGTAGGCGCTTCACAGCTCGGTCATAGTGTAAATAAAAACCAAAAATCCCCAAGCAAGAAACAGGGGCAGTAAAAAAAATGTGTTTATGTAAGGAAAATATAGGATTTCGAAGGTTGTAATTTTGAACCCAATTTGTTTTATTTTGAGCCTTTAATACCCTTTCTTTCTAGCCCTGTCCAAACCCACATTACGGTCCAAAGAAAGACCTTTTGACCAATTTTCAAAAGAGGCCGAGTTAGGCAAATGAGAGAAGTTTCATCGGGACATAACACTCTGATTCCCGGCAGAAAGACTCCGATCTCCAACAGAAAATAGGAGAGTCTTAGCAGTAACACCACCAATCCCCAGCGGAAAAGTAACACAAATGAGAGAGTTTTAGCGGTGAAAACCTTCACAGGCACCATAAGGCGATGAAAGCTGAGAGAAAAACCGAAATGAGAGAGTCTTGGTAGTAAAAACCCCTCGAGCACTACAAGTCGAACGGAGATTGGAAATCAGATGGGAAAGCCCCAGGCGAAGATTACAAAAGGCGGTTTAACGATGGAGGATAGGCTATATGTGCATGTCATGTCCATTAGAGTTGGTATCCACGTTTGATAGGTTTACTTTATAATTTTTCTTTTTAGAGAGTCATCTTCCTTTTTGTCTTTTATTTTGTTTCCTTTTATCTTTCTCCTTTTTATCGAAAATTCCCTAATAGAGTCTGTTTGCAAGAAATGACTGCAAAATTTTCCATCAGCTTTCCAATTACGCAAGACGGGATTCTAATTGGTACATCCAAGTGGTATAAGTCAGGAGGGATCAAGCGCAAGGCCAGTGTCCAGAGGGATATTCCCCAGCAATAGGAAAATGACAAAGGGATGGATTGGTGTCAATGAGGATATCTCAAAATTGACAAAGGGATGGATTGGTGTCAATGAGGATATCTCAAGGAAGGTTAATGACCTCAAGGCCAGGGTTAATGAGGCTCAAAGGTCGAGAAATGCCCATTCCTTAGATATGATGCAAAAGAAGGGGAGATATCCCCAGCAGAAAGGAATTCCCAGTGACAAGGGTGAACAAAGAAAATGGTTCACCAGTAAAACATGCAAGGTCTTCACACAGGGTCACTATCATAGGAATTCGGTTGGTCAAGATACCAGTGGAAAACCACGTGGAAAGGCTCGCAAATAAAAAGTCGTCAAGGAAGGCGGGGAAGCAAGAAAGGAGAAAACTATCCCCAGCATGAATATCATCAAATGATAACATCCCCAGCAGGGTCTGACAATGAAACGCAGAGCAGGGAAAGAAGAGGAGAACCATCCCCAGCAGGAGCACCACAACCAGCCACCACATTTTAAAACTAACCAATTTTTCTTTGATTTGAAACAGGAAAAAGAGGGGTTGTTGGCAGAAAAGCATGCCACGAAGAAGATTCTCAAACTGGGGCAGAAAAGTTTCTCCCGTTGCGAAAATTTTCTCGAAACCAAATACCCGATCGGAAAAAGAAGCCAGATCACGCGAGGAAATGATCTTTGAACCCGGTTATCCCCAGCAACTTTGAAAGAAAGAAAACAACAAGCTGTGATAGAGGAAATTATACCCCCAGCAGATAGGACAAAACGAGGAATCTTGCATTCAGAAAGGCAAGAGGCCGGTATCATCCCCAACAGTTCTCGGAAAAATGAAACACTGATTTCGAGATTTTTCCCGGCAGCATTATATCCTACAGGTTTTTCAAGGGAGCAAAGCGCGCGTCCCGAAGGAGGTTTGGAAAGAGGCAAAAGGAAAAGGGACCCCCCGACAGTGTAATCCCCAACTGATGAAATTTCAATCCCCAGCGATCTCGGGAGAGAATAAAGGTTTTTGAAGGAAGTAGAAAAGGCGTAAATAAAGAGGATTTCCCCAGCAGTATTACCCCAGCAGGTAAGTAAACAATTCCAAAGATATCCCTCGCAGTCAAGGGAAAGACAACACAACTTAGGAAGAAAGCAATTCCGAAACAAGATGGCAATCATTCGATCTATACATTTCAAAGATGTTGAAGTCAGGAGCCCGCCCGAAGAGAGGAATGGCGATTTATTTTCAAAGTTGATGATTGAAGTTAGGAGCCCGCCTCTGAAGAGAGGAATGGCGATTTATTTTCAAAGTTGATGATTGAAGTCGGGAGCCCGCCCTGAAGAGAGGAATGGCATTTTATTTTCTAAGTTGATGTTGAAGTCGGGAGCCCGCCCGAAGAGAGGAATGGCGATTTATTTTCAAAGTTGATGATTGAAGTCGGGAGCCCGCCTGAAGAGAGGAATGACATTTTATTTTCTAAGTTGATGTTGAAGTCAGGAGCCCGCCCGAAGAGAGGAATGGCGATTTATTTTCAAAGTTGATGATTGAAGTCGGGAGCCCGCCCTGAAGAGAGGAATGGCATTTTATTTTCTAAGTTGATGTTGAAGTCGGGAGCCCGCCTCTGAAGAGAGGAATGTCGATTTATTTTCAAAGTTGATGATTGAAGTCGGGAGCCCGCTGAAGAGAGGAATGGCATTCTATTTTCTAAGTTGATGTTGAAGTCGGAGCCCGCCTAAAGAGAGGAATGGCGATTTATTTTCAAAGTTGATGATTGAAGTCGGGAGCCCGCCTGAAGAGAGGAATGGCATTTTATTTTCTAAGTTGATGTTGAAGTCGGGAGCCCGCCTGAAGAGAGGAATGGCGATTTATTTTCAAAGTTGATGATTGAAGTCGGGAGCCCGCTGAAGAGAGGACTGGCATTTTATTTTCTAAGTTGATGTTGAAGTCGGGAGCCCGCCCGAAGAGAGGAATGGCGATTTATTTTCAAAGTTGATGATTGAAGTCGGGAGCCCGCTTGAAGAGAGGAATGACATTTTATTTTCTAAGTTGATGTTGAAGTCGGGAGCCCGCCCGAAGAGAGGAATGGCGATTTATTTTCAAAGTTGATGATTGAAGTCGGGAGCCCGCCTGAAGAGATGAATGGCATTTTATTTGCTAAGTTGATGTTGAAGTCAGGACCCGCCTGAAGAGAGGAATGGCGATTTATTTTCAAAGTTGATGATTGAAGTCAGGAGCCCGCCTGAAGAGAGGAATGGCATTTTATTTTCTAAGTTGATGATTGAAGTCAGGAGCCCGCCTGAAGAGAGGTATGGCATTTTATTTTTCTAAGTTGATGTTGAAGTCAGGAGCCCGCCTGAAGAGAGGAATGGCGATTTATTTTCAAAGTTGATGATTGAAATCAGGGAGCCCGCCTGAAGAATGGAGTGGCGATTTCGCTTTGAAGTTGTGGTGAAATCAGGGAGCCCGCCTGAAGAATGGAATGGTGATTTATTTTTGAATTTGGTTGAGGAAAGCGGTAGAGTGTAACGGAAATCCCCAGCATGAATCCAAGTTCATAATCAAAAGGAAAGCAACAAGGATCAGAAAGATAGCTTCAGACTTCGAAGGAGAATAGTTCGAAGATCACAAAGAAGGGACCAATGGTCGGAGTTCGGCAATCAAGATAGGCCGAAATAACAATTGTCGGAAGAGAAGAAGCATGTGAAGAAACATCAAAGCCAGCTGGATGGCAAGGAACATGACGAGATCAAGTTGAAAAGATAGATAAGAATTTGCAATACTGTAACTTAGTCTATCTTCTTATTTTTCGTTTAGCACGGTGAAATAAGGAGATCAGTTAAGCAGTAGCATCAGCGACAACATCAGTAACAGCAAGATCACAACAGTCATGGTAGTCCCAGCTACCAAAACTTCCCGAACTAAATTGACCTGATTCCCTTTTAGCCAGGGATATGTAGGAGACCTTCTGAAGCAAAGGTTCGGTCAAACTTTTCCAAACAATGCTTCATACGGAGTGCTCAAACGGGCAAAAATCGCTCGTATCCGCTCACTTATCTTTGCACGAAAACTCTTCGTGTTTACGCGCAAAGAGGGGCAGCTGTGAGCACATGATTTTTGCCCTACATGAGAATTACTCCCAGAAAAATTAAAAATAAAATAGTCTTGTGTTGTGCAAGATTTTTGTGTTATTTTTCTCTTATTATTTACATTTTTGTGTGTACGTGTCTATTTATTTAAATTAATATAAATACAAAAATGTTTGCATTCTGCATATAAAATTCATGTTTATAATTTAGAGTAATTAAGTTTATTTGACGAAAATGAAAGAAAAAAAAACAAAAATATGTGTTTAATGTCTAAAGTCTAATTATGTGGTTTTAGCCCTAATTGTTATTTAATTTTGTGTTAATTGTTATAACAATTTAAATCGTACTTTTTATAAGTTGATTTATGTTTATAAGTTAATTTAGAATTTTTAGAATTTTAGTTTTATTTTAAGAAATTAAAAGAAAAGAAAATAAAGAAAAGAATTGAAAGCTTCTTTAGAATTCGAATAGGACCAGCCCAAAATCCCCAAATAACCCAATCCAAGCGGCCCAATCGCCCAGTCCAAAACCAATGCCTTACCCGTTCAAACGACCCAACCCAATTGCCTGATCTCTTAGACCAACCAAACAACACCGTTCCACTTTAATAAGCTGATCCCTACCGTTGATCTGATCAAATCTAACGGTCTAGATTAAATCTCACGCCCAGTATATAATGTTTCCAATGACCCGGCCCCCCTTAGACCCCCCCTCGCCCTTCGTCTCTCTCTCAAACCTCGTCTCGAGGAAACCCTAGCCGCCATCATACCCCACCGCCCTTAAGCCGGCGGCAACCGCTCCGATGACCACCATCTCAACACCCTAGGATCACTCAACCACCCTGAATCCAAATCCACAGACCATTAACCTCGAATCAGCCCGTAGATTCTCGAATCTTCAATTGAAGATTCTAGCTAAACTCGAACCCACCCCGACCAAGCCCAAACTCACCCTAAACACTCCCATGACCTTCCTAATCTCCACGCCACCGTTGGTCCGGCTCGAATTCGACCGGAATTAGTCGAACCCCAAATTGAGCCTAGGAACCCTAAAATTCAAACAAAAAGGACTCCCGTCCGATTAATTAAAAGTTTGGAGTCTAATAGACCTTAATCGAAGTATTTTCAGTCGAAAATACTTTGATTAAGTTCCGTTCGACTTCAAAATCCAAGTTCAAATCCGAAATGGCCTAAGACTGTTCCCATTTTTGTCATTGTCTGAGGTATTTTCCTCCTTCTTTATTCTTATTTTTTGTTTGATTATCGTGTGAGTGATTATATTTTTTTTTCTTCTACCCCAACAGACCTTTTATTTTGGTCAGTCCATTTTGACTATTCGATTGTTTGTGTTTGCTGTGATTGCATTGTGTGTAAAGTCATGTAAGGTCGTCGAATTGTCGAATCGAATTGTTGACCACTGAGTCTACCTAAGCCATAGTTTTTGTGTCGATCGTTCGTTATCAATTATATAGGCCAGGATCGATTAAACGAATATCGTCGTAGGCTCGTTTGTTAGCAATATGACAGAAATGTCATTTTGTATTGCCAAGTGACATCTGAGCCACTGCTTGGACTGAAAGCTGTGAGTGATTGTTGATTTTAAATTAGGTTGTGAATTGGATATAGCTGCTTGTAGTCAGGAACTAATGGGGTTAGCTGGTAGAGTGCAATGCACATGAGGATAGCCAAATGGATCCTGCTATACAACAGGGTGTCCTATTAGTGCCCTTCACTTATCAATTTAATATTAACATCCCATACTTAGACATAGTATAGTGGTAAAAATAGAGGGATGGGCCTGCCCAGGGAATCTAATGGGCTGGGCAGAGAAAGGGATGGGCAGAGGGGAGTTCTGATCATTTTAGTTTTTAGGAGTTGTTTGAACTATAAGTATTAGAGGATTGGCAGAATAGTAGGGGGATACACACACACATAGGGATAGACACTTGAGAGAGAGAGTCTAGAGAAAAAACACACAGAACTGGGGGGTTTCTGAGAGCTAAAGACATACAGATAGATTGGAGGGGGTTTTCTGGAGAGGAGAGTTGAAGGGAGCCAATTCTGAAAAACAGTGAGAGTAGAGGAGACACACAGTATGGGTATACAACATACATTGGAGAGAGTTTTAAAAAGGGACAGAGAGATTTGGTTGAAGGGTGTTGTTTTGGAGATAGACATCTGGGGATTTCTTTGGCAAAAGGGGAGTGATAGAGAGATATACAGAGACATAGTTCTTCTTACACACACACATAGGGATAGACACTTGAGAGAGAGAGAGTCCAGAGAAAAAACACACAGAACTGGGGGGTTTCTGAGAGCTAAAGACATACAGATAGATTGGAGGGGGTTTTTCTGGAGAGGAGAGTTGAAGGGAGCCAATTCTGAAAAACAGTGAGAGTAGAGGAGACACACAGTAGGGGTATACATCATACATTGGAGAGAGTTTTAAAAAGGGACAGAGAGATTTGGTTGAAGGGTGTTGTTTTGGAGATAGACATCTGGGGATTTCTTTGGCAAAAGAGGTGTGATAGAGAGATATACAGACACATAGTTCTTCTTACACACACACCTTGAGAAAATAGAATGTTTTTTTTTGGCATAGAGGTCCAACTAAACTAGTATTGGTACAAGTGTTGGTCTGTGTAGTATTTTCAAGTTGTTTGTTGGGTACTTCGAAGTCGAAATTGGTCTACTTACGCTGTGTGGTCTCACTCTTGGGTTATTTTGGTATTGTTGGATGTTCAGTTAATTTGGTTTAGGCTCTGAACCATTTCTGGGCTGATTTAAGCAACAAACGGGTTGCTGGTTTGTTCCTGAGTTGTACTTTATCGAGTTTGATGTTGTGTTGGTTTTCTTAGTCTTCTCGCTGTCATTGCATATTGCTGCTGAGTGCTGCTGTTTGCTGTATACCACTGCTGCTGACTCCTTCCTCTAGATCTGTTTCGTTTGCTCCAGGTACACATCCTTATCAATGTAAACTCTATTGAGTGAAGAACAAAGCTGGAATTTGCAAGGCTTGATATGTTCAACTCTAGATTGATTTTGTAGTATCAATAATTGTAGTAGTTAGTAGCCACTTGGAGGAATGTATAATTGAACTGTTATTCTTTTAATTGTTAGTAGTATAACTGAACTATTTGAGGAGTATAATGAGACTGTTCGAGAGTTTTCTTAACACATAGACACGAGTTTGAGTTTGTGTCCATATATGAATATTTGAATTCAATAGTGTAGTTTGGTATAGCTAACTCCAGAATTTGTATTATCAGGCACGAAACTCAGAAACGTAAAAAGGGGTAGTTAAGTTTGAAATCGGAAATCATTGTGAATAACCACTGTTTAGCCTTAATCACAACACTGTTCGTATGTTGGGACCAATAGCTACTGATTTAAGATGTATTGGAGTAAAATTTCAGTTGTGATTTGTTATTTAAGGTTGGATAAGTGAATTGGCTACCTTAGATTCTGGTTTATGTTTTATCCCCTCAAACTAGATCGCTAATGCAATTAGAATGACTCAGCTAGTAAGAATGAGTTTCATATTAAATAACAAAGTCGTATGGTTGCCGTATCCATTGTTATCAAATTGGAATAAAAAACCATTAAAAGAGTGCCTGGGTCGTAAATTTATTTAGTACATATAGGATTGAGTATCAAGTTAATATTAGAGACAAAAACAAAAGTAGACGATATAGTTCACACTAAGATGGGCCTCTAACAATAAGGAGACGAGCCTCACTAAACCAAAATACACAATCGCATGGCCCTCGAATAGTTGTTATAAAAAAAATAGACTCGGAAGGACCGTTTAGCGAATTTCACGGTCTTTCCCAAAGTTAACAAAGACGTAGATACTTTAGGTGGGATTTGTAAATAACATACATTCTCAAATACGGGTGCGTATTTATGTGACCCAAATCTTATTCGCGGCGAAACTGAAATACATTAATGTCACAGGCGCACTGGTTGCGGTGTGACTCGAAATGTGTTTTCGTGACGTTGCAATTATTCTTCTATAATGAAAAAGCGGAACATTAGAAGCACGTAATTAAAATATACAAAGAAATCAGATGAAAACAAAAATAGCAGTTGAGCGACCGTGCTAAAACCACGGAATCCGGGAGTGCCTAACACCTTCTCCCGGGTTAACAGAATTTCTTATCCAGGTTTCTAGTTTCGCAAACTGTAATACAGAGTCATAAATTTCCTCGGTTCGGGATTAAACCGGTGACTTGGGACACCATTATTTTCCCAAGTGGCGACTCTGAATAATTAAATAAACGGATCCCGTTCCGACCGTCCTTTAAATGGAAAAACTCCTTCACCGATTATTATTATATTCCTTCTCGGGGTGTAGTAATAAACAAGTAGCACATTTAACATATGTGTGAAAAAGGAGGTGTGACACATGATATCATCAACATCCACACATATGAGTTCAAACAACAATGATTGAGTCAAATCCAGCCCAGAAATATGGTTATCAGCCCAGTAACAGATCAGAAATGTTTTCAAACTAATTCTGAACACTTCAGAAGTCCAAAAACTCAGTATCACTAATTTTATCAACATATCTAATTTTATGAAATTGTTTCTATTTTTTTCAATTTATCCCTGACCAGATTTGCCTTTACAAGTTTAGATTTAAGCTGTAAAACTTAATGAAACAGTATCTCTTTTTGGATTTTTACTGTTTTTTCATTATTTTTGGATTTTAGAATGGATTTATATATATAGAAGAAGAAGATTTGTGATCTGGAATTGTTAATTTCAGATCTGGAATTGACAGATACTTTTGGGGATCTTCTAGGGTTCTAAAGCTTATAGGGTTCAACATATTCAGGATTTTGAAAAATTAGATTCAAAAAATCTGGGAAAATTCCCTGAATTAAGGCTGAAATTGCCTATTTATAGATTTTGAATTTGGAGGAAAACTTAAAATCAGAATTTATCTAATAGCCCCTCATTCTTACTTTGTTAAACAATTTAATACACTTATTTACTTAAGGTTTGCACTAGAACCCATTCTAGAAGGTTCTAGTTGCATCTACCATGTTCTAATTCTTGTAATTCCTATTACACCCTCACTTACATTTTTTATTCACTGAAATACCTTTTTGTTATGCCCGAACCACCCATAATCCTCTATATTTATTACCATTATACCAATTTCATTTTTCAATTATACCCATACTGCTCAAGTCTTTATTATCCTTATGCCATTTTTCTTACCCAGAATACCCCTAGTTCCTTAGTGTTATTACCACTATCCCATTTTCTATACCCAAAATACCCCTGGAAATTAATTGAATTTACAAATTACCTACTGCCCTTTGAACTCCAGATTTAACCACTAATTATAATAATTAGCTATCCAAATTAATCTGAATTTTAAATAATTGGCTACTAATCTAATTTTAATACAGCTATAACCAATTCCCTAGGACTAATTATCAGACTAATTGAACTTAAAAAAAATATTAAAACAAGAATTAACACTCAGTAATACTAAACTTAGTCATAGCAAATGAAAATTAACAGAAAACCGAAATTAATCTAATTAGTTGAATTATCAAAAATCGAAAACCAAGGATATGAACTAACAGTCAAAGATTAAATATAAACCTATAATCAAATTTATCTATAAATTGAATAATTAATAAATGTACATTCTTTTAAGAATGCTACTGCTATTATTCAAAACTAATTGAAAATATCTACATAAAACAATAACTCTATTTTCGTTTGTATTGTTTTAGATCTAAAACGAAGTAATAAGACTAACTAAAAATGCATGCTATCAGAACAGAAACATGAGAAGAATTTGATTTTCAAAAATTAACAAAATAAAAATATGAGAAGAAGCAGATTTAATTGTATAATTCCTAGTTAAACAAGATAAAGAAGAAAACTAATAAACAAGTTCTAAAAGAAAATCAGAAATATGCATATAAATAGATCGAGATAAAATCAAAAGAAGAAAAACTTAGATTTGGATTCGGGCAGGTTCTTTTAAGTTCTTCTTTTTTTTTTAATTCTGAAAGCTTTCCATTGGTGTTCATTATTTTTCTTAAATTTCTTGATCACCGGAGGACTTTCTTGCTCATTCGAGGGTTTTCCAGCGGCTTTTAAGACTTAAGGCCTTCGTCACAGTGTGTAGGGTGTAAAGAGGGTAGAAAGGTGTGAGTTTGAACACCAGCGTAGCCATAGGTGGTGGTGGCGGCGCCTAGGGTTTGAGGGGTTTGGGGAGTTGTGGTGGGATTTGTGGAGAATCAATGGGTGATTCGGATAGAGGAGGACAAGGGGAGTCGTTTGGAGTTAGTTTGGTCGAAAGCGGAGGCCTGCCGCCGCCGTGGGCAAATTCCGGCGGGCGGCAGGGGTACTCGTGATAACATCCTAGGAAGCTCAATTCTATTCAAGTACAAGGATGAAGCGTTGCAATCTCAAAGAGGACCTTTAACAAGATGTCAAGCTAAAGAATTTCAAAACACGATCATTGGACTTCAAATGCAGATAAAGAAGCCTTTAATTGTCGAGAAAGAGCTCCAGCCCAGAGGAGAAGAATTGTTGAAGTTTTACAATTATTTGGTAGCTCAAATAGAAGTCCAAGAGGAGGAAGATTTGGTCACCCAAATCAGCCCTTGGAGTACACCAAAATGGCTCAAAATAAGCTTAAAAGAAGTCCAAAAGGAGGTACTACAAAAGGAGCCCAATTGGAGTCCAAACAAATGGCCCAAACTAGTTGTTTTAAGACACAAATCTGCCCCAAAGGGTCTTGGCCGCCCCTCACCTAACCAAAGACTTTTCTTAGACTTTAGCAACCACCTACTTTATTGTAATAATTATGCTTTCTATTACAACCACCCCACCTAGTTTTTTAATGTTATTTTTATGCCTTTGTACTCCTATAAATAGGGTGTTCTTCTCCTTCATAAGACAAATTATTATTGATTGAGTATATCATACTTTGAGAGTTCTTTTGAACCTTTGTTACTTGTGCTTTGAGATTTATCTTTCAACCTTTACTAGTTCATAGTTCAAGGTAGTAAGATTACTTCTCTTTTGTGATATCTTTGATTCCTTTGTGGTATTCTTAGAAGGCGATTAATAATAGTATTAATTGTTGTCTCAAGTTACTCGTAAAGTGGTCAAGATCCGAATTTATTGTTTTGATTTGCTTTTTAAGTAAAGGCGTTTGATTTCTTTCATAAATCAAGACGTTGTTACTTTGATCTTGTCGAGGCTATAGAACTTGCGTTCTTGAAAGTTCTCGGAATTCTTTCCTTGAATCTTTCCCATATCCTTTATTTTCGTCTCTTTAATTCTAGTTGTTCAATTCCTGTTGTTATTGCTTCTGCATTTACTTCTCAAATTCTTACTCTAGTTTGGATTCCCGACCTAGTTGTTATCAACTCGTCTGCGACGAAATCCATGGAGACGATAACAGGGGCTGGGGTTTAGGGTTATATTGATAAAACGATATAATGAATGGGGGCAGGGGCATTTGGGGTCGTTTAGGGGTGTACTGAGATAAAACGATGTAGTTTAATTTCTGAACTACATCGTTTGGGCTAAGAAAGGTAGGCCGGGTGAGGCTGGACCTAGGTCAATTTCTTTGGGCCTGGGTTGTTTTGGATCCGTTTGGGATGGCTAGGGGTATTTTGATTTGGGCTGTGTAATTGGCCCAATTTTAATATATTTTTCTTTTCTTATTTTTCCTTATTCACCTTATTATAATTTTGTATTTTATTTTCTATTTTCTAATTTTCTGATTTTGTTGTATTTTACTTTTCTTTTGTATTTTCTTTATTTTTTCTTATTTTGTATTTAGTTTGCATTTATTAAAATTGTTAAACTAATTAACTTCTATTTATGGTAAAAACAAAAAATATTATTTTGATTTTAAATGAATTAATACATGCTAAAATGTGAAATTAATTTCCTAAATGCAAATGCATATTTTTGTATTTTTATTTGATTTAACATGCGCAAATAACATGCAAACAATCAACACAAAATTCACACAAATTGTAAAAAATAAAGAAAAATTATTTATTTTGAATTTTATGGGAATAACTCATATGTAGGGTAAAAATTACGTGCTCACAGGCCTAACCATCAAATCGTGATCCCGACTGGATACAACCTGTTGCTGGTGAGTGAGCAGGTCGCAGCGGATATGACTTTGCTGTGCGCGGCTGCCGAGACTAAGACTCTAAAAGACGTCAGCGATAGGGACTTATCCCGATGAGTCGCTGGTGCAGCTTTGTAGGTATGCTTTATTATTATTTTTTGTTACTTAGTGTGGGCCTTTAGGCTTGTGCTGACTTATGTTGTGTTCCCTTTTCAGACCTTCATTTTGGAAGTAGAGAGGGGCCGTCGTGCTTAGAAGAAGATTGCCACCCTTAAGAGGGTAATAAAGAAGTATAGAGAGTACCGGGATAAACACCAGACGTTGGCAGATATCTATGCCCATGACTCGTAGTTTCATGTATTTCGTGAGGGTTTGAAGCAGTTTAATGACTACCGTGGCTCGAAACACAGAGCTGGAGAATCTCCTTCGGTCGAAGGAGGATGAGCTGGAGATCGGCCGTAGGGAAGTGGCGGAGGCCAATGAATTGCGTTCCATAGTTGATGCCCTAACCGCTGAGCTCAACGCCAAGGCATCCGAAGTTAATGCTCTCAAGCAGGCATTAGCGACTGAATCGGCCGACGATGTGTCTAGTGAGGCGCATGACATGTGGATGTACGCCTATACCAGGCTGACAGTTTTGAAGAATTGCGCACCGTTGGTCGGGCTACCGAGGCAAAGGTTGAGGACCAGTGCTGTCTAGTTCAGGTCACCTGAGAAGCTTGTGAGTATAACCCTGATTCCTCGGGCTCGGGGGTTTGTACCTTTGCAGATGTGAACCAGCTAAGTACGGGGTCCTGGATTTTTGCGTTATTTTGGACCGAGGGTGGCGGTGAGCGAGGTAACGGGCCTGCTGTTGATGGCGAACGGGGTGGCGATGGCGAGCAGGGCGGTGGCGGTGAATAGGGTTGCGGTAGTTAGGATGTATGTTTACTTTTTTGTTGTGATTTTGCAGCCGAGGGAGCCGAGGGGATAAGATTTTTGTAAATGTATGTATATATATATTCTTTGGAGTAAATGGAAATCGTTCTTTTGGTGTTCATGTCTTCTTTCTATACCTTTTATTTTGCGTGCTTGTTGTAGCAGTATGCATAGTATCGATTATTGTCAGATTAATTTGGCATGGTCGAGCTGGGTCGACCTTGTATGGTAATGACTTTAGTCTTTTGCTTATCTTGGAATGATTGTGGTTGTTCAGCGATCTCGATTGTGCTGAATCGATTTATCATAGTTGAGCTGAGTCGATTACTACGACTCTAGCATTAGACGTTTGTTCGTTTTGCGGTGGTTGTGACCATTTTAACGATCTCGATCGTGTCGAGTTGATCGAATTGAGTCGATCACCCCGTTACTGGCCTTAGCCTTTTATACATTATGGACGGCCTTAACCTTTTATATATCGTAGATGGACTTAACCTTTTATATATTGTAGATGGCCTTAACCTTTTCTACGTTACAGACGGCCTTAGAAAAAGGCCTTGTAGACGGCCTCAGATTGTAGACGGCCTCAGATTAATTTGGCATGGTCGAGCTGGGTCGACCTTGTATGGTAATGACTTTAGTCTTTTGCTTATCTTGGAATGATTGTGGTTGTTCAGCGATCTCGATTGTGCTGAATCGATTTATCATAGTTGAGCTGAGTCGATTACTACGACTCTAGCATTAGACGTTTGTTCGTTTTGCGGTGGTTGTGACCATTTTAACGATCTCGATCGTGTCGAGTTGATCGAATTGAGTCGATCACCCCGTTACTGGCCTTAGCCTTTTATACATTATGGACGGCCTTAACCTTTTATATATCGTAGATGGACTTAACCTTTTATATATTGTAGACGGCCTTAGCCTTTTTTGCGTTATAGATGGCCTTAGCCTTTTTGTACGTTGTACACGGCCTTAGCCTTTTACACGTTGTATACGGCCTTAGCCTTTTTGTACGTTGTAGACGGCCTTAGCCTTTTTTGCGTTCTAGATGGCCTTAACCTTTTTGTACGTTGTAGACGGCCTTAGCCTTTTTATACATTGTAGATGGACTTAGCCTTTTTTGCATTACAGACGACCATAGCCTTTTTCGCGTTGTAGACTACCTTAGGCTTTTACACATTGTAGACAGCCTTATCCTTTTTGTACGCTATTGACGGCCTTTAGCCTTTTTTGCATTATACATGGCCTTAGCCTTTTTGTACATTGTAGACGGCCTTATCCTTTTTGTACACTATAGACGGCCTTAGCCTTTTTTGCGTTATAGACGGCCTTAAACTTTTTGTATATTGTAGACGACCTTCCATATATTGGAGATGGTCGTTGGCTCAGTCCCTGTGAATTGCCCGTATGGGCGCCGCAATGGCCTTCGTGTACTTCTTCCAGTACTGGCATCGTTTGATTGAGGCCTAGGCACTTGGCCAGAGGTCCTCCAAAGGTCCTTTTGTAGAGCTCGTCGTTTATCATGCAATACCTGGTGGCCTGCATACAGAGCTTTTTTGCCTCTTTTTTATTGGGCGGGCGGGTTCCATCCTACAAGTATGATAAAAAGCGGTTGTGCCAATTCCAGGTTAAGTGTAAAGAGAGTACCTCTATATGATCGATTGCCGAGTGGAAGAGAGTGACGACGCTTTCTTTGTGGAGGCTTGTGGAGGCTTGTGGTGGCTGCGACTAATTTTGCCAGACTGTCCATTTCAATATTCTGTGCTCTGGGAACTTGCTCGAAGCGGCACCCGTCGAGTTGTGTCATCAACCTGTGGATTTCTGCCTGATATCTCTACAATCTTTGTTCCTTGATTTGGTAAGACCCAGTGACTTGATTTACCACGAGCTGAGAGTCGTAATGCAGGACGACCCTGTAGTCCCCATATCTAATGGCTAGCTTTATACCTTTTGTTTCGCAAACTAACACTACGCTGACGACGACTTCCGATACAACCAGATATATTAGTAGGGGCTCGCCCGGCTCCGCTTTGGTCAATAGTGGTGGTGACATAGATACGTTTTCAGTTCACGCAAGGCTTTGATGCATTCCTCGTTCCACTGGAATCCGTTATCCTTTCTTTTTCGCCTCCTTGAAAAATTTGTGACATATGTCGAAGGATCGTAAGATGAACTTGGAGAGGGCAGCTATTCGGACCGTCAATTTCTGGACCTGCTTTTTGCTATTTAGCACCTCGGGTATCAAGGAGATCGCCTTGATTTGGTCGGGGTTGACTTCGATACCTGTTTGGGATACAAGAAACCTTAGAAACTTTCCCGATGCCACGCCGAAGACACATTTCTCAAGATTCAGCTTCACCCCATACTTTTTTAGTATTTTGAAGGCCTCTTGTAAATGGTTGATATGATCCTCCTTTTTTGTAGATTTAAATAGCATGTTGTCGATGTAAACTTCCATGGTTTTACCGAGTTGCCCTTCGAACATCTTGGTGATCAATCTTTGATACGTGGCCCCTGCATTTTTGAGCCCAAAGGGCATCACTTTGTAGTAGTAGGTCCTTTGGTGCGTGATGAATGTTGTTTTCTCTTGATCTTCTTCGACCATCAGGATCTGATTGTAACCGGAATATGCGTCTAGAAAACTCAGCAGTTCATGTCCGGCGGTGGCATCGATCAACTAGTCGTTGTGTGGGAGGGAGAAGGAGTCTGTTGGGAACGCTTTATTCAGGCCGGTGAAGTCCACGCATATTCTCCACTTCCCATTTTCTTTTTGACCATTACGACGTTGGCAACCCACTGAGGGTATTTTGACTCCCTGATAGAGCCGTTGGCGAGAAACTTATCTACTTCCTCGCGGACTACTTAATTGATTGCAGCGTTGAACTTTCTTCTAATTTACCGTACCGGGGGTGCAGTGGGTCGACATTTAGTTTGTGGGTAGCGATATCTGCAAAAGCCCCGGCATCTCTGCATGGGAAAAGACAAACAAGTTTGCATGGTTAGTTAAGAATTCACGGTACTTACTTGGGTTGGCGAGCCCGTGGCCGATGTACGCCTTCTTTTTGGGGTTGTTGCTATCTAGCTAGATCAGATCGAGATCCTCAATCATAGCTTTGCAGGCTTCTACAATGTCTGTATCCCTAACAGTGTTAGTTGTCGGGTCAGTTTTAGTCCCTGACATGGCTAATTGCTATACGTCCGCGCTCGCTCCCCTCAGTTGTCCGGTGTGGGCGTAGTCTTGTGTTTTCTTGTAACACTCTTGCGCGGTGCGTGGTTCCCCTCTGATGCTGAATATTCCCATGAGGTAGGGAACTTGACCACTTGGTATAACCTCGAGGGGACTACTCGCATGACATGTATCCATGTGCGCCCAATGATGACACTATATGCCGTTTCCTGATCCATCACGTGAAAAGTTGTTTCCAATGTTACTCCTCCTGCGAGGAGGGGAAAGATCACTTCTGCGGACGTACGCTTCACTGTATTGTTAAAACCAGTTAGTGTTATACATCAGGGTATTATCCTGTCCTCAACTCCCATCTGTGAAAGGACTCTCGGTTGGATGATACAAGCGCCACTTCCATCATCGATCATAACTCTCCTGACATCCGTATCAACAATACGTAAAGTAATAACTAAAGCATCGTAATGGGGAAAACACAAACCGTCGGTATCAAACTTATCGAAGGTGATACTCCTTTCGAAGTTGTCATACCGTTCGTGGGAGATAGTCCATTTCAGCCTGTGCATGTTGGCGAATTTGACGTGGTTGATCGGAGAGTCGGTGCCATCACCGATGATCATGTTCACCGTCGTTGTTGGGGAAGGCAACTTTGGTGGTCCACGAGATTGTTCTCGCCTGCGTGCGAAGTTAGCCTTTCCCTTATCGCTGAGCAACTCTTTTAGGTATCCTTGGTTTAACATTCTGGCGACCTCCTGTCATAGGCCTATGCAATCTTCAGTCATGTGTCCCCGTTTTTGGTGGAATTTGCACATGACGTTTGACTTCCTTGTGGCGGGATCCGACTTCATCTTCTGAGTCCATTGCACCTTGGTGCCAAGCTTCTCTAGTGTGTACACTATTTCTAACTGAGATACACAAAAATTATGTGAGGATAGCAAATGGGGCGTACCTCTTTCATTTTTGAGTGGGGCGATATGCCGCTGTAGTGCGTCCGCGTGTCGAGGAGGTGGATAGGGAAATCTCATATATGGCTAATATCGTTCCTTGTTGGAGAGAGGGGGGGGTGCCCCTGACACCCCTCATGGTGTCAATCTTTCCTTGTTTCCGATTGTATGGTTGTTAACCGTCGAGTCGGACCATTGAGATCATCTTCGTCTGCTCGCACTTCAACGCAGTAAGCGTTGTGGATTTCATCCTATGTCGTAGGGGGATACTTCATGAGGCGGTTCAGCAGCTTCTTGGTCGCTCTAGAGCCGTCCCTACTAATTCCGTCCCGGAAGGCAGCGACTGCCATCCCTTCTGGCTCGTTTGGCGGGCTCATTCTCACCCTGTTGAATTTGACGAGGAAGTCCCTAAGGCCTTCGCCTGTGGCTTGTCTGACGGTGAAGATGTCTTCATCCTTCCCTCTGCCTTCTTCGTGCCAGCATGTGCGGTGATGAACGTATTTGCCATTTCTTCGAAGGTTGATATTACCTTGCCAGGTAGTTGGGAGTACCATGTTAGGGTCCCTCTAGTCAACGTCTCGCCGAACGTTTTTAACAGCACTAATGGTACCCGCTCTTTTGATAGGTAGTTACATTTGACATCGGTGATGTAGTGAATGAGATGGTCTTCGGGATCGGTGGTTCTATTGTATACCCTCAAGTAATGGGGCATCTTGAAAGTTTTTGGGATGGAGTAGGGGGCAGCTTCGTCGGAGTATGGTTGCTCCACGAACCTCCCCACATCGCGTTTTGGTAGTAAATTAGGGGCTCCGGGAATTTTGTCGACTCTTTCCTGGTGCTCCTTCATCTGGTCGCGGAGAGCTTTATTTTCGTTTTCCATTTCTTCCATCATTCTCAGGATGGCGGTTAGCGTGTCGTCATGGGTCTGTTGTTTGGCGGATTGGTTGTTTGCTCGCATCTCTTCTTGCTCGTCCGCAGTAGTGGTGATACTCATCGCTGGTATTGTTTTGACGTTGCCTTGTGGTGGTTTTTCGACTAAACCATTCAGGGTGCCTATTAGCCACTCTTCCTGCAATTTCGTGACCGTCGAGGGTGCTTCTTTTGCAGTGGATGTGGAAGCTTCCTTGTCATGCAAGGTCGCTAGATTTCCGGAGGGAGAAGGTGTGGTTTCCACTTCTGGTGCGATACTATTCTAGCTTAATTCAAATTCAATTTTTTGGAATCCTTTTATTCGCGAGGAGCTGGATGAGAAGAAACTCTCACGTCCGGTTCTGTAGTAGAGATGGAATTCAGAAACAACCGCTGGGGTTTGTGTTGGTGACAACGTTGTTGCCGAGCTCATTAAGAGAGCTCAGGAGATTGTTTGTGACCCCTATTATGACTTTGGATGTGCTGTTTTCGGCAATTTCTAGGTTTTTGTGTGATATAGATAAGATGGTTGGTTGCTCTTTGGGTGGATACTATAATTTTGATTCTCGAAATCCCCACAGACGGTGCCAAATTATTTGGCTCAAAAGTTATCGATTACTTTATGGGCTATTGACAATCGAAAATATAAAAGGGGTAAATCGTAATAAGATATAATAAACCCCAAATTAGAATCAGTGTAGTTATAATATGGAAATATTTGCGAGAATGAAGATATTATAAAGATAATCGACGAGCACAATTGAGAGAATAGTAGAGAGAGAGAATGATAGAAGTTGTATTATTAGAAAATAACACATGATACTTTACAACAAGGAAAACCCCCCTTTATATAGAGGTGAAGTTTTCTTACTAAAATTACAATCCGTCGAGGAGTCGTTGGCGCCCTTGAAGAGGGAACGTTCAAATACATACATAGACGCTCGTACCCTTACGCTTATGTTACGCTCTTGCTGTAAGAAACGTAAGGGAGGGTCGTGCCCTCGCTATTATATGGGCGTGGGAAAAAATACACTCGGCCCCTAATGGTTAAACCATATTTAGCCCCATACAAATGCTTATTTGAAAAAAACCGAAAATTCATATTATTGGAATCCATAAGTAGAGATAATTGGTGGTAAGTTCCAGATTTGATGCAGTGTACTAAACTGGTTAAACTTCAATCTTAATAAGTTGATATTTATTGAGTTGAATATTGGGTGTTCCAGATAAAAGATAAGATTTTATTTACAAATGTGTGTAAATTAATGGTGGGTCATATTACACAGTGTATATTTTGGCCGTCTGCTTTGTCGTCTATTGCCTCTCTTTGCTTTTTGACTCCATGCCCATCTCTCTCCTCTCCTTTATCCTTCTTACCCTTTTTACAACAACAACCCAGTATAATCCCATTTAGTAGGATCTGGGGATGATAATATGTACGCAGACCTTACCCCTACCGCAAATAGAGAGGCTGTTTCCAAATATACCCGATCCTTCCCTCCAAAAACTAATTACCTTACTCTTGCGAAGACTCGAACTCACAACCTCTCGGTTGAAAGTTGGGCCCCTCTTGTCACTCTCTCTTTTTAAAATATAAATTTCTGGGTAATATATCTCTTCCTAATATGCTCTCTGTTTCACTAGTGCTGTATTTTTCTTTTTGGTACTCTGTTCTTTTCTCAGTAGTGTTGTTTGAGGCTCCAAACGAGAAAGCCAAGAAATCAAAGTCTCTTTTGCATTATGAGCGCTAAAAGCTGATCTTTTTTTGAAGATTGATTCTTGTGTAATAGTCATGGCAGGTGATAATGAAGTTAACGCTGCTGAATCTAAGGTATTTTCTTTAATTCAACTTGTTATATTCTCGTATATCTAATTTCGACCATTTCTTTGCATAGTTTCTTGCGTTTGCCGTTATCATTTTCGTTTGTTACTTTAAATTAAAGGAACATTTCATGTATATTCAACGATTCTGTTTTGTTTTTTTTGGTAATAATAAAGAGTTTGGACCTCAATTTTCTGAGAAAAGTTCAGTTTTTTGAGAACCGAACGTTTCATTTGGGGCAAAAGCAAGAATCTTTATCGTTGATTTTGCTGATATGAGCTTTGCTTATGTATTTGCTCTGTCATTCTTATGTTTATCTCTGAGTTCCGGTCTCTCCGAGAACAAGTGGGAAAGTCTTGGAGAGAGGAATGTCTGAGTACATTACCGTCTTTAAACTCCACTACTGAATTGTTGTTGTTGTATTCTTATGTTTGTTTGGCATATCTTTTTACCAATTTGACACCCTTTTTGAAATTACCTTTCTTTCCTATTGCCATTTAGGGTTTAAATTTCTCTTATTTTGCAATCATTTTTTTCTTCTGGTTATGCAAAAAAAGAGAAAAACTATAATGCTTTTGACCCTTTCAAAAAAAGAAAGAAGAAGAAAGTCTGATGCTTTCTTTTGTAATTCCTAGTTGTGGATAAAGATACATTTGCTATGATCAATTTGTTTCTGGCATCAATTTAGATGATCTATAATGACTAGATTTTATGACCCTTTTGACAGAGACTGGTTCCACTTAATACATGGATCCTCATTTCCAATTTCAAACTGGCTTACAACATGTTACGGCGGTCTGATGGCACGTTCAATCGTGATTTGGCTGAGTTCTTGGAGCGGAAGGTCCCTGCAAACTCATTTCCAGTTGCTGGGGTTTACTCTTTTGATGTTGTTGATCGGGCGACAAGCTTGCTTAACCGCGTATATAGACCTGCTCCAGACAATGAGGATGAATGGGGTAAAGTAGAACTTGAGAAACCATTGAGCACCACTGAAATTGTTCCTATTATTGTATTTTTTCATGGTGGAAGTTTTACTCATTCCTCAGCTAATAGTGCTATTTATGATACATTCTGTCGTCGCCTTGTTAACATTTGCAAGGCTGTTGTTGTATCTGTGAACTATAGACGATCACCTGAGCATCGATACCCTTGTGCATATGATGATGGATGGAGTGCTCTTAAATGGGTAAAGTCAAGGCCTTGGCTTCGAAGCGGGAAAGATTCAGAAGTTCATGCATACTTGGCTGGTGATAGTTCTGGTGGTAACATTGCTCATCATGTTGCTGTAAGGGCTGCTGAAACGGGCGTGGAGGTATTAGGTAATATTCTCCTTCATCCCATGTTTGGTGGGCAAAAAAGGACTGAATCTGAGAAGAGATTGGATGGTAAATTTTTTGTAACAATTCAAGATAGGGATTGGTATTGGAGAGCATATTTACCACAAGGGGAAGATAGGGACCATCCGGCGTGTAATATATTTGGACCTAGAGGTAAAAACCTAGAAGGAGTTAAGTTTACAAAGAGCCTAGTTGTGGTAGCTGGTTTGGATCTTGTTCAAGATTGGCAATTGGCATATGTTAAAGGTTTGCAGAAATCAGGGCATGAGGTGAATCTACTATATCTAAAGCTAGCAACAATTGGTTTCTACTTCTTGCCTAATAACGATCATTTTCGCTGCCTAATGAAGGAGATAACCAGCTTCATCCATCCTATGTCCTAACTGTTCATAGATTCACTTAATTTCAATTATAGCCAGCCTATACATAACAGAATCTTGACCTTTCCCTCAGGTTTTATCTCTTTAGTAGTATATATATCGTGTATATTAGATGATTTTACATAGATATTTGTCACCCTTACTCATCGGCAAATGTGTTATTGCACCTTAAGGGGGGGTCTGTTGTGTTGTTATTCTCCATTAGAAGATCAGTTCTATGGTCTTCTTGATGTAAAAGCAATGGAGGTGTTTAGTGAGGAAGTCGGCCAATCTGGTGCCTAAGAATTGTACAATAACAACATACCCAGTAAAATCCAACTAGTGGGCTTCGGGGAGAGTAGATTGTACGCAGTCTTTACCCTACACTGAAAATGGTAGAGAGACTGTTTTCGAAAGACTCTCGCTATGCCAAAGAATTGTGATACGAGTAATTCCAAAAAGCTTCATCTTGTTTTGAGCTTGCTTTGTGAGGTTGTGTAGAAATGGGGTTGGGCTATTGTATTGATAATTAAGGCAGTAGATTTCTAGGTGTCTCAGTTGTTTCCAGCATCTGGCTACTACCAGTCTACCCCCAAAGAGAACTAATTTCAGATGGATTGGAAATTTCATGATGTGACAACTTATTTTGTATGTTATACTTGTACTCTAAAAGATATATTATAAAAATTTTGTTCCTTCGCTTTTTTTTCTCCTATGTACGTAATTCACAATTTGACATAGTTCTTATTGTTGTCATAATTGTTTTGGTGAAAAAAGGTTAAAAAGTTTCTTGGAAAAAGATTAGTCATATACAAGGTAACCGTAGGCATGTCTTATCCCTCCCCAATCTTTTTTTTTTATATAACAAAACTTTACTATGTAGTAGCACTTATTTATCATGGTTAAGAATTTTTAATTTTTGGAAATACAGAAAAGGCAACCTTTTGTATCCCAGTAGGGATTATAATAAGTACCTTATCGTGGAGGCAGCATAAAGGCAACACCCAAAAACTTGGGAGGATTTTGGTGGTGGACCACAAGTGAATTGCATATTTATTTCCATTTGATTCAAGAGGCCAATGACATTGTGACAAACCCCGTCCATCCAAAATTACAGAGTAACAAAACAAAGTCTAGTTTTATATTTTTCTCAAAAGAAATCAAGTGATTGGACGAGTAATTGCCATCATTAATGACTTCCTTTTATTTCTTGACGTTGATCGACTCATTTCTTTGTCATATCTTGGTGTTGTACTGCTGTTTCAGACGGGTCCTTTTTCGAATTTGTGATACTTTGGGGAACTGGACGACATTTCCTCAAGCTTTGGGGTTTAGACTAACAACTTTAGAAGGGGATTTATTGGCAATTTTGGTGCTTGTAGTGCATTCGCTAAATTTTTGTGTAATGGCTGTTTTCACTAAATCATATTAATTGATTAGGATTAATGATGAATTAAGATAATTACGTGTATTAATTAGGAAAAATTTGACGCAACAATAAGAGTCATCATCATATGACTAAGAGGTCACCTAAGGCACAAAAATATCCTCTTATGAAAATGCATTCAAGTTGGTACTTTTTTTTGGTTTCACAACCAATTTGGTCCGGTTATATGTATTATTAGCAGTAGTTAGTGGTAACAATATATAAAGACACGTATTACTATTTATTTGGTGTAAATAGTGGGTAGGAGTACTTAATTCTCCTCCAACTGTTTGGGACCATTTCGAAAAACAAAACAAAGTATTAGTTCGATTTAGTCCCAAATAAAAAAAATATTATGTTAACTGCAAATTATTAATAATGAGATACGTTGAAAGTGTTGGTTCATGTTTAGTCAACAACGGCATGCTGAAAATGTTGGTTTATGTTTAGTTAACAATGACATGCTAATTGAAAGAGTTGGTGGAAAGAGTGACATGAATGCTAAGAGGAAGCTTCCTCCTTTGATGTCACCCATGATATCAAGAGGATGTAGTTTGATGTCACCAATGACATCAAGAGGAGGTCTTTACCCCTATAAATAGATGCACTCTTTTATTTGTAGAAATCATCCCAAAAACAATACAATATATTGTAGTGAGTAGAGAGTTAAGAGAAATTCTCTGAAGTGTAATCGAAAAATTTCCCCTTTCTTTGTAAATAATAGAAAGGCAATTGTTCTCAGGTGGACGTAGGATTATTTTGATCCGAACCACATTAAATCTTGTGTTCTTTCTTTTACTTTTCCGCTAACAACTGGTATCAGAGCGACATGATTTTTTAGCGATCCAAGGAGAAAGAACAAGCAAAGATGAGTTCCATGAAGTTTGAAATTGATAGATTCAGTGGATGCAATAACTTCAACATCTGGAAGATCCAGATGAAGGCAATACTGCGGAGGGAAGGTTCAATCCATGCTATTGACGAAAAGTATCCTAAGGATACATCAGCTCCCGACATGGAGATGATTGAAGGGGATGCATTGAGTGCAATCCAACTATCCCTTGCACCTAACGTGCTTTGTGAAGTGAATACGGGTACCGAAGAGATGGCTAAACAGTTATGGGAAAAACTAGAAGGGCTATACCAATACCGATTAGTGAAAACAAGGATGTTGTTATAATGGCGTTTTCATACATTTAAGATGTGGTCAGGTACTTCATTATAAGATCATTTAGATGTGTTTAATAAACTTGTCATGGACTTACAGATTGCAGGAATTAAAAGGGAGGAAGAGACACTTGCATGTGCTTTGCTATTTTCATTGACTTCAGGATATCGTGATATTGAGAATTCAATGACGTATAGCAAGGAGCCTATCAAGCTTGAGAAAGTGCGGCAAGCACTTAACTCTAGTGATGTGAGGAGGCACATCGAAGGAGACAGAGGTGACCAAGCAAATGGGCTCTTTGTGAGAGGACGGACTAGTCAACAGGGAAAGAGCAAATCAAAGTACAGATCAAAGTCTCGTGTGAACAAGAAGAATATAGAGTGTTGGGGTTGTGGCAAGAAGGGATACTTTGAACGAGATTGCCCAATGTCAAAGCCCAAGGAAAAGGCGAGTGCATCTACAGTTGAACAGGTACACGATTTTGATAATGATTATGTACTAACAACATCGTATAATAATAGTAATTATGGAAACAAATGGGTGTTAGACTCTGCTTGTACTCTGCATATAACGTTCCGAAAAGACTGGTTTAGCAGCTGTAAGAAAAGTGAAGGAACCGTAATAATTGGCAATAATGCAACTTGTGCAATAGTTGGCATTGGCTCAGTTCGAGTTTGCTGCCATGATGGAGTCGTGAGGACTATTACACAAGTCCGTCATGTTCCTGATCTTAAGAAGAATTTGATCTCCTTGGGTACTCTCGATGAACAAGGCTACAGGTACATGAGCGAAGCAGGAACTATGAAGATGACTAAAGGTTATTTAGTCATGCTGAAAGGCAAGCTGGAGAATGGCCTTTACACATTGGCCGGAAGCACCATTGTTGGCTTTGCAAATGCATCTATAGTGCAGTTATCAAATGATGACAAGGCAAGATTATGGCACATAAGACTGGGTCAAATGAGCGCACGTGGACTAGAGATGCTGAGCAATCGTAACCTTTTGGAAGGTGAGAAGATCAACACACTTGACTTTTGTGAGCACTGCGTTCTAGGGAAGCAGAAGAAGCTCAGCTTCAGCACTGGCAAACACAAGACAAGAAGTGTGCTAGACTACATCTATTCAGATTTATGGGGTCCTTCTAAAATTCCATCGAAGGGCGGAAAGAGGTATCTTCTCACTTTTATTGATGATTTATCACGAAAGGTTTGGGTGCGTTTTCTTAAGGCAAAAAGTTATGTTTTTGAAGCATTTAAAGAGTGGAAGATTTTGGTTGAAAATCAAATGGAGCGGAAAATCAAGTATCTTCGCACAGACAATGGGTTGGAGTTTTGCAATGAAGAGTTTAATGAATTATGCAAGGTTCATGGGATCTTAAAACATAAGACTGTCAGGCATACCCCACAACAGAATGGAGTTGCTGAGAGAATGAACAGAACTCTTCTTGAAAAGGCTCGTTGTATACTCATACAAGCCACAATGTCAGAAATGTTTTGGGCATAAGCAGTTCACACTGCTGCTCATATTGTCAATCGATCTCCAGCATTGGTAATTGACTTTAAGACTCCGAATGAGGTATGGTCAGGTGAACCCTCTAACTATTCATACTTACGAATATTTGGGTGTCTAGCTTATTATCACGTTAATGAAGGAAAGCTTGAACCAAGGGCCAAGAAGGCCATATTCGTAGGGTATGTGGATGGAGTAAAAGGGTACAAACTTTAGTGCTTGTCTTTACTCAAATTTATAGTTAGTAGAGATGTCACCTTTGATGAATCCTCTATACTTGATCCCCGTAAAGTTTTCGTGGATTTTTCAGGAAACAAGAACAACGAGCAGGTGGAGCCTCCGGTGGTGTTTGCCAATGAAAAGGATCAAAAGACTCAGGTTAAAGATGAGTCAGAAGATGTTGATCTTGAAGAACTTGCTGTCAATGAACCATACACAATTGCGAAGGGGAGGGAGAAGAGGCAGACACGAGAACCGGAACGCCTTATAAATCAAGCAAACTTGATTGCATATGCATTCGTAGCTGCACAAGAAGAGATTAAGGATATGGAGCCCTCTTCGTATATTGAAGAAACTTCTTGCAAGGATGCTGCACAATGGCGGTTAGCCATGACGGAAGAGATGGAGTCTCTTCACAAGAATCAGACATGGGTCTTAGTGAAAAGACAAAAGGGGAAAAGGATAGCTGGATGCAAGTGGATCTACAGAAAGAAAAAGGAAATTCCTGAAGTGGAAGATGCTAGGTTTAAGGCGAGATTGGTTGCAGAAGGTTTCAGCCAGAAGGAAGGAGTTGACTACAATGAGATTTTCTCTCCAGTCGTGAAGCATAGCTCAATTCGCGTGCTACTAGCATTGGTTGTAAAGTTTGACTTGGAGCTTCAACAACTTGATGTCAAAACCGCTTTCTTACACGGTGATCTAGAAGAGACAATCTATATGGATCAGCCTGAAGGTTTGTTAGCTGAGGGAAAAGAAGATCACGTATGCCAACTAAATAAGTCTTTGTATGGTTTGAATAAATCCCCTAGACAGTGGTACAAGAGGTTTGATGCATTCATGACTACACATGAATTCTCAAGGAGTGCATTTGATAGCTGTGTGTATCACAAGAAGATGTCCGGTAACTCAATGATTTATTTATTGTTGTATGTTGATGATATGCTTATTGCTGCTAACAACATTACAAAGATAAATGCTTTGAAGAAACTGTTGAGTAAGGAATTTGACATGAAGGATTTAGGAGCTGCAAAGAAAATCCTTGGTATGGAGATTTCAAGAGAAGATGGTGTTGTACATCTTTCTCAGAAGAGGTATATTGAAAGGATTCTCGAGAGATTCAATATGCATACGTGAAAGCCTGTAAGTACACTATTAGCTCCTCATTTTAAACTTTCAGAGTTACAAATGCCTCAGTCCGAGGATGAGGTGGAGCATATGTCAAAGATTCCTTATGCCAGTGCAGTTGGTAGCATTATGTATGCTATGGTATGCACACATCCAGATATTGCTCAATCTGTAGGTGTGGTAAGTAGATACATGTCCAGCCCAGGAAAGAGGCATTGGGAAGCTGTCAAGTGGATGTCACACCTCCTTTTGGCACGCCCCCTACCACGGGGGTAGAAGCGTAAGGGAGTTTTTCCAATTTAAGTGACAATATTCGAAACGGGATTATTCTATTTATTTCAGAGTCGCCACTTGGAATAAATTAAGGTGTTCCAAGTCACCGATTTATTTAAATCCCGAATCGAGGAAACTTTCGACTTTCCAAATGAAGTCTGCGAACCAAAAATTCTAAGTAAGGAATTCTGTTGACCCGAGGGAAGGTGTTAGGCACCCCCGGATCCCGTGGTTCTAGCACGGTCGCTTCAATTATTATAAATGGCTAAAAATTCCTGATTTTATACATGTTTATAAATTATATGCTTTAATTAAACTTTAAAACGCTCTATTAATTTGAGATTGTACCAAAAGAAAAACTAATTAACGCAGACGCGGACTTTTGACAAATAAGTAAATCAAAAATGTACCTGGATCACTTACTTCAACCTATGCCGATTAAAGCAATTGTTAGACTAAATAAAATGATACCTAAATTAAACCCACAATTGGCCGTTTATATACTAACAAAATAATGCCGATTTTGATCTTAGGGCCAGGGAGCCCAAACCATGTAATAACTCATTGGACAAAACTCTTAGTAACATATACGCTGGGCTTAAGATCAACCAAGTCGGACAAAACATTTGGACGAGTAGAAGATCGATTCCCTTCTGCTCATATTGTGACGAGACATTAACACTGTCCGTTTAAGTTCTATTTCATACTCACATTTGTCCTATACCCTGGTCTATTAGTGAAGGTTACTGAAATTGACGATCAAATAAACACAAGAGTTTGGTGATAGTATTACTAAAGCCAACTAGCTATTTCCGAACTTACTTAAACTAACGTTATTAGATAATTAGACTATTGAAATCGTGATACAAAGCCATTTTTAACTCCTCTTTCACCACTGTTGAGAATACATCAGTACTTAAGAACTAACATTAGGCTAACATTATTCACTAATAATAGCAACTAACACTAGTTATTAACCTTATTCAATATTACTAAAATTAACATGACTTTGCTCACATATCCTGCAATTTCGTAACTGCAATACTGAGTTAGCCTACTGAAACAACCACTGGAATCAATTAAGTATTTAACTTTCAATAATATGAGAAAACCATAGTTTGTACAGTATAGTCCTATTGCAGAAATTAAGAAGGGGCTATAGGACGCATTAGCACATATGCACTCCAGTTATACACTTATTAATGAGTTACAGGCTAAAAGATTTCTACTGAAACATCCAGATATAAGAGAATTCAACTGGAAAAAAAAAGAAAACTTGACAGCAACTCCATTTCATCTCAAAATAGCTCGAAATACAAAAATGTGTACCTGGAAATGAGATACAATGAACAAGAGTGAATAAGTCAGCAAGAGTAACAACAGCAGATCGCAACAATCAAAACCAGTACAGCAGAACCCAAAAACTGATTTGAAACAATTCGAAACTACACTCAATTGAACAGTAAAACAAGCTAGAAAAAAAGAACTCAGAAAGGCAGAGTGTTTTCTCTCTCAAATCTGTCTGAAATGTATGAAAAATCTGCTCTTATCTCTCAATTTTTCTGTCTCAAATCTCTGTCTATCTTCTGTTTGTGTGTATCTATGTGCTTTCAAGGCTCTCAAATCTGTCTTCAGTTCTCTCCCTGAGTGTATGTATGTACTGCCTTTTTATAGCCAAAACCAAGCCCTTTTCCAGCCTTTCAATCACTTTCCCCATGTGTTTTTCCTGATTTCCAGCTCTTAGGAGCACTTCTTGAATTAAGAATTCAAACCCCCCATGTTCTGTTATTCTTAAAGACTGCCAGTCTCCAAAAAAAAGTGTCCTAGCATGGCTTTTAATTAAAAAAAATCATCTGAAATAGGCAAATGATTCCCATCATGCTGTAAAGTCAAAAATCCACTACCCCTTCCCATGTGCACTACATTTGAAACCTAATTACTGGCTTTTAATTTCTAAAAATAAACTTTGAAACAGCTATAGCTAATTGCTACCTATGATTATAATACTAAACTTCGAATCAGCTATATCCAATTCATAACCTAATTAAAATCAACAATCACTCACAGCTTTCAGTCCAAACAGTGGTAACAACGGACCTACGAAACTAATCGACAAACATTCAATCAAACGATTACGATATGTACAATCGATAACCAATCAATCTCAAAACAGTGAATCAAGGAATTTCTCGGCCAATGCTGGGGAATACAAAGTTAATTGTTCGACGACGCTAATCGACGCGAACACGTATTCGACAACATACGTAATCAAACAAACAACACAGAATTAAAATTGACCAAACAAAAGGTCTTCGAGAAAGAATGAATAAAACAGGGACGGCCAACAACAATCGAGAAGAATTCAATCGAACTAAAACTAAACAAATACAAATACGAATTGAAAATAAACGGAAAAAGAACATTACCTCGAAAGAAATCGGAATTGAATAGACCCGGTCCCAATGGACTTGAGCTTGCATTTTTGAAGTAAACGGACTTTAATTGAAGTGTTTTTCAAACGAAAAACAATCCAAATTAAAGTCTATTGACTTCAATTACCTTTAATTCGGACAAAATCCCTAGTCTTCGAATTCTAGGGTTCTTGAAGGCTCAATTTGGGGCTTGACCAATTCCGGTCGGATTCGAGATGGACCAATGGTTGTTTGGGTGTGAGGGTGGTATGGAGGTGCTAGGGTGAGATTTTGGGCTCGGTTGGAGTAAGTTTTCGTTTGGCTCGAATCTTCACTCAAATATTCAAGAAGCTACAGAATGATTCGATCCATATGGGTGATGGATTCATGCTCAGGGTGGTTTAGTGGTTCAGGGATGTTAGTTAGGTGACCGGCGGCATTGCCGCCGGGTTTTGGGTGGAGGAGAAAGGAGGCAGCGGCTAGGGTTTCGTTTGCCTCGTCTCTGATAGAGACGATGATGGGGGGTATTTGGATCGGGGGGATGGGGTAGAGATTAGGATTATATAGTTGGGGGTAGATTCGATCTAGGCCGTTGGATCAATTACGATCAACGGCTTGGATCATGTTACTAAGAAAGAATGACGTCGTTCAGGTGAGTGAGTGGTTGAATCAAACCGGGTTGTGGGAACGGGTCACTGAACAGGTAAGGGTAGGGTGATCTGGACCATTGGATTGTATAAAACGGACGATCCAGATCAAACGTATCAAAACTACGACGTTTGGATTAAAAGGATACTTGATCTGGACCGTCGGTTGGATTTGATCAACAGCCCAAATACAGTCACTGATACGGTGTCGTTTGGGTGTCTCTGGGACCGCCGGTTTGGGCTTCTTTATTTTGGTCCCATTTCTCTATTTTTTGGGCTTTGGTTTTCCTATAAAATTGGCCCATTTCATTTTCTTTCCCCCTTTTTCTTTCTTTTCTTTTATTTCATTCCCAAAATTAATTCAAAAAATAAATTTAAAATCCTAAGTAAAATTATAGAACAAATTAACATATCAATATTAATTAACCTCTAATATCAATTAAACACACACATTTAAATAAGATAAAATCACGCAATTGAACAATTAATGGTAAAAATGCAAAAGATACATTATTTTTGTTATTTTTCATTTTCGTAAAACAAACTTAATTACTCTAAATTACAAACATGAATTTATATGCAAATGCAAATATTTTTGTATTTTATATTAATTTAAACAATAGACATGCACACACAAAAACAAAATGCAAAATAATAAAAAATAACACAAAAATCACAAAAATTACGCACAAAACAAAACTATTTTATTTTTGAATTTGTAGGAGTAATTCTCATGTAGGGCAAAAATCACGTGCTCACAGCTGCCCCTCTTTGCGTGAAAACATGAAGAGTTTTCGTGCAAAGATAAGTGAGCGGATACGAGCGATTTTTGCCCATTTGAGCACTCCGTATGAAGCATTTTTTTTCTTGGAAAAGTTTGACCGAACCTTTGCTTCACAAGATCTCCTACATATCCATGGCTAAAAGGGAATCAGGTCAATGTAGTTCGGGAAGTTTTGGTAGCTGGGACTACCGTGGACTGACACTTTGCTGTTACTGCTGCTATCGTTGCTACTGTTACTGCTTAATGCTTACTGACCTCCTTATTACACCCAAAAGAAATTAAAGCTGAACTAGCTATGCTATCAAGCTATGAGTTACAAGATTCCTATCTATGATTCTCTTGAAAACTTGATCTTGAATCTTAGCTGATTTGCTGTAGACCTTGATCTAAATCTTGATGCTTAACAAGCTGTACGTGCTTGTTTATTTCTGTAATATTGAGTGAAACGGAGTCGGCGGAGCTTGTTACTTCAATCAGCTTCAGAGCAATCCACGCCTTTGTTTACTCCAACGTTTGAACTCTTTTCTTTTGGTTCTTTTCTTCTTTTCTTCACTCTGGATTGATGTTCCATTTGTCGGTTATCTCGATCCTTGCGTCCCGAGGTCAAACCTATTTAGACGACAAAGCAAACAAACGAATGAAATTATTCTGCCCCAGTTTTGCTAGGAACATTTCGTGAGTTAGTTGTGACACAGAAAGTGATTAAAAAGACTCTTTGGTAATGGGTAAGAAAATCATGGTTTCACAAATAAATGTTCCACGGCTTTCTGACCGGGATTTCGAAGAAGAGTTTCATGGCTTTCTGGCCGGAATTCAAACAATGTCTAACAGTTTTTTGGCCGCTAGACCCTCGGTTTTTTGGCCGGGGATAAAATAAATGGCTCCGCAGTTTTCTGACTGGGAGATCCTCGGTTTTCTGACCGGGGATAAAAGTTTCACGGCTTTCTGGCTGGAAATCAAATAATGTCTAACGGTTTTTTGGCCGTCAGACCCTCGGATTGGCCGGGGTTAAAGTAAATGGCTCCGCGGTTTTCGACCGGGAGATCCTCGGTTTTATGAGCGGGGATGAAAGTTTCACGGCTTTACGGCGGAATTCAAACAATGTCTAACGGTTTTTGGCCGTCGGACCCTCGGTTTTTTGGTCGGGGTTAAAGTAAATGGCTCCGCGATTTTTCGACTAGGAGATCCTCGGTTTCGACCGGGGATGAAAGTTTCACGACTTTCGGCGGAATTCAAACGATGTCTAACGGTTTTTGGCCGTCGGACCCTCGTTTTTTGGTCGGGGTAAAATAAATGGCTCCGCGATTTTCGACTGGGAGATCCTCGGTTTTCGACCGGGGATAAAAGTTTCACGGCTTTCGGCCGGAATTCAAACAATGTCTAACGGTTTTTGGCGGTCGGACCCTCGATTTTTTGGCCGGGGTTAAAGTAAATGGCTCGCGGTTTTTGATCGGGAGATCCTCGGTTTTCGACCGGGATTAAAGTTTCACGGCTTTCGGCCGGAATTCAAACAACATCTAACGGTTTTTGGCCGTCGGACCCTCGATTTTTGGGCGGGGTTAAAATAAATGGCTCATACAGTTTTCGACCGGGAGATCCTCGGTTTTCGATCGGGGATAAAAGTTTCACGGCTTTACGGCCGGAAATCAAATAATGTCTAACGGTATTTTGGCCGTCGGACCCTCGGTTTTTGGCCGGGGTTAAAGTAAATGGCTCCGCGGTTTTCTGACTGGGAGATCCTCGGTTTTCGGCCGGGAAAAAGAGTTTCACGGCTTTCGGCCGGAATTCAAACAATGTCTAACGGTTTATGGCCGTTAGACCCTCGATTTTTGGCCGGGGTTAAAGTAAATGGCTCCGCAGTTTTTGACTGGGGAGATCCTCGGTTTTCTGACCGGGGATAAAAGTTTCACGGCTTTTTGACGGAATTCAAACAATGTCTAGCGGTTTTTTGACCGTCGGACCCTCGGTTTTTGGCCGGGGTTAAAGTAAGTGGCTCCGCAGTTTTCTGACTGGGAGATCCTCGGTTTTTGACCGGGGATAAAAGTTTCACGGCTTTCTGGCCGGAATTCAAACAATGTCTAACGGTTTTTTGACCGTCAGACCCTCGGTTTTTTGGCCGGAGTTAAAGTAAATGGCTCCGCAGTTTTCTGACTGGGAGATCCTCGGTTTTTTGACCGGGAAGAAGAGTTTCACAGCTTTCTGGCCGGAATTCAAAAGCAATGTTTCACGGCTTTCTGGCCGGAGAGACCCTCGGTTTTCTGACCGAGGTCCAAATGGATATTGGACTAACATGATTTGATTCTCTTTTTGGAGTTTTCATTTTCTTTTCTTTTATTCTTCCTTTTAGGTATTTTTTTTTTAATCAACAAATGCATAAGATAAAGCTTTTGAAAAGAAACTTCCCTTTTATGCGCTTTCCTTGTTCCAGAGCCATTTCAATGCTTGAGTACTTCACTTCTTTGACTTGTACCTTCTTCTTGCACAATTAAATGGACCTGCTTTCAACAAAGAGAATTTTATTAGTTGAAAAAAAGTGGTTGACTTTGCGGCCTTGATTATCTTCGTTGCTTGATCCTTGTCTCATTTCCATTGAGAACTTTGCTACTAATTGTCTTTGGGGATGACTTCTTTTCAAACTGACCGGGTTCATACTTGGGATTCCATGAGGATTTTCTGTATGGGTTCTGTCCTTCTGCCTCATTCCGTATCTTCCAAGACCTTAGCCTTTAATTTCCACTTTCTTCCTAACATCCGTTCCTTTGGAAGTGATCGACCAACATGATCAGTTGGGATTGGATCAATACACCACTGAGGCTGGGTATCTTTCTTTGCTTTTTTACCAGACGGAATCCTGTAAAACAGTCCTGCCGCTTTTCTTTGTAACAGTTTCAGAATTAAAATCTATCCGAAAGGGATTCAAAGAATAACTATACAAAAGCAAGGAAATGATTTTAAAGAGAAGCGTCCCTTTCGGGGAAAAAGAAGGACTTATCTGGGATGCATGCTGACTTCAAATAAACATGACATGCTTCTTGGACTGGACGCCTGACCCACATAAACTTTCCAACTTCTTATGAACCCATTGATTCGCAATTTCAAAACCAGGGAACCTTGCCAAAATTCTTTTAGTGAAGGGATGTCTTCTTTTTGGTCGGCGGCGCCCTTTGCGGGTTTTCGCCAATCGACCTTTCTCACTTCTCTTCTCACTGTCGCCCGATAGTGCTCTTTGCGAGTTTTCACTAAACGGACTCTCTCATTTTTAGCTTTTCCAACCGCCATCGCCTTATGGTGCCCGAAGGTTTTCACCGATAAGACTCTCATTTTCTCTCAATTCAGGCTGTGTCAGATTTCCGTCAATGACATTTTTCACCTCCTTGCCTTTGCCAATTGATCTGAAGGACTTGAACAAGGTTTTCGGGTAAAAAGGAAATTGAATGGAATTACAACTCCTGGAACCATCTTGACGGATCTAAACTGAACCGTCATATCATCTGCCCCGGTTTCAATTTTTGGGGAAATTGGGATTTTTGTTTTGGTGTGACTGAACCTCAGGGAGAGGTTGCCTACGTATCCTTTCGGAATCAAGTCAGAACGTAGTTCGGGTACTTTGTTTTGTTTTGTTTTGTTTGGTTTTTTTTTTTTTTTTTTTTTTGATTTGGATTCCAAAGAGGTTAGCCAAAGAAAGGTAACCGGCTCAAAGGGTTTTACAAAGGATTCATAGTGTTTGGGGTAGCAAGAAAGAAAGCTTTCGTCATCTCAATTATACAAAAGCCAACGTCACAGGAAGTCCTGACATAATAACTTTATGCTGTATCTGTATTGACTGCCGTTTCAAGATCATTTCCTTCAATGTCTGCCAGATACAATGTCCCTCTCAGTGATATTTTCCGGATGATGCATGGATTTTTCCAATTAGGAGCGAAATTTTCTTTTTGTTTCTTGGTAATGAGGAGGAATGTGCCTTAACGTCGGTTGTTCTATTTCTGGGCCGCACTTTCTTGTTGCAAGTATGGGCCTTTCTTTGTTGGGAAAACTACTCGGGTATTCTCTGAGTACAACACAACCCTTTTGTATGCGAACCAAATTTCCTTCAGTTATTCCAATTCATTATTTCATTTCCTCAAAAATAAACTTTTGTGCATTTCAACTCTCGATTCATTATTCTGAAGTCTGACAGCGTTTTGGGGATCTAGGCATGAAGTCCGCAAGCATGTCATGTTATTTAAAGCTGCATGATTTGAACTAAAGAGAAAAAGAAAACTAAAACAAATCTAAAAAAAATAACAAAAGAAAAGGAAACGGACGATGAAATATTAATTTCATTTCTTGGAATCGAAAAGATAAACAGGGTTCACATTCGGAAATTTAAAGACAAAAACTAAAGAAACATCCAATTTACACCATGAAATACTCTGGATGCAGAAAAATACGGCAGGACAAATTTACTGGGCTTCCGCCTGATCGGGAATGGCCTAGCCTTTCAGTTTGGGAGTTTAATGGCTGATCCCATCTCAACGGTGATAGTCCCTTTCCCTGGTTCGACCATGTGGGTATCGCAGAGCTTTGCCTCATGTTTTCCTTCACTCTCTTCAGTCATGGAATCCTCATTATCTTTCTCTTGACGGTCCTTAAGCTTTTGCGGTACGCGTCCAACAAACACTGGCTCATTCAGCTGTGGTGTTTTAATTGCCCCCATTCCACATAGGCTTGCTTAGGTGCACCAATTTCCCTTTCTGGTTCTAACTCAGTGATTTTACTCTTCTTTTCCCCTTTCTCTTGTTTCGGGACCGCCCTGGGCTTCCTTTCCACGTCAGCAATAGCAATTATGGCCTTAAGCGCTGGATCGAATTCTTTGTCTTCACAGATCATCCCAACTATCGGCCCGTTATTGTGAGCAGGCAGCGGATTATTGGTCACATTTGGGACATCCTCATCTTTCAACACAATCTTCCATTGCTCTATTAAATTCTCCACCGCTTGTTTCAAAGTCCAACAGTCATTAGTATGGTGGCCCTCTGCCTCTGAATGATATGCACATCTGACACCAGCTTTGTAGGAAGGCGATGCCGGGTTTTGTCTATTTTGAGGAACCGGCTGCAGTAGACCCATTTGGACAAGTTTCGGGAATAGATTAGAGTAAGATTCACCAATTAGGGTAAAGTTTGATTTCTTTGGCTGTTCCCAAGGACAGAAGTTATTCTGCGGAGGTCGAGGATTATAGTGGTTCTGGTAGGGAGGCTGGTTTCTTGGAAATAGAGCTTGGTTTCTACTGACATGCTGTTGCAGTTGCGCAAAAGGTTGAGCATTCATGACCGCATATGGTTGAGGGATATAGGACACTTCATGAGCAGAGTAATAATGCTGGGGGGTTCTTGCTGAAAAGAAAGGTCTAGGAGCGTGGTGTCTTCTATCACCCGAAGTTGCTATGGATGTTTCCTCTTTTATCCTACTCTTTGCTATTCCTCCAGACCCTCTTTGGATTGCTTGGGAGGTCGCTCGAATAGCCGCTTGACTCAAAATTCTTCCCGTCTTCAAACCATTTTCTACCATTTCCCCAATCTTGATCGCCTCTGCGAAAGGCTTTCCCATTGCTGACAGCATGTTCTGGAAATAGTCTGGTTCCTGAGCCTGGAGGAAAGTAGTGACCATTTCTATTTCGTCCATAGGGGTTTCACCCTGGATGCTTGCTCTCGCCATTTAATAGCATATTCTCTGAAGCTTTCTGAAGGTTTCTTCTTAAGTTCGATAAAGAATTCCTGTCTGGCGCAATGTCAATGTTGTACTGGAACTGTTTCACAAAATCTCTGGCCAAATCGTCCCAGATGTGCCATCGAGATATGTCTTGATCCATGTACCATTTTGATGCTATCCCGATCAAGCTTTCTCCGAAATATGCCATCAGCAATTCTTCCCTGCCGCCGGCACCTCGCAATTGATTGCAGTATTCCTTTAGATGAGCAATGGGGTCGCCATGCCCGTCATACTTTTCGAACTTCGGCGTCTTAAAACCTGATGGCAAGTGGACGTGCGGGAACATGCATAGATCGGCGTAAGATACACTTTTCTGCCCACTTAAACCTTGCATGTTTTTCAAGCTTTGTTCCAAACTTCTCATTCTTTTTGCCATATCATCCTGCTCGAGAGCCTTTGGATTTTGGCTTGGTAGGAACTCATATCGAGGTAGCTGAGGATATATATTGGCTGCAACCTGGGTATGGTCCCGTGTAAGCGGTGGTACTGGGAATGTAAATGACGCGGAATCAAAGAAAGGAGTATGTGCGGTGGGATGCGTCGTGACTGGAACTGACAACTCAACCGACATTCTTGCGGATGTATCTAATGGTGTCACCCGAGGATGGGAGGTGGAGGGTGATTCAGAGAGGGTTGTGGCATTAGAATACCCAAACAGAGTAGGCGGGTAATTGATGGGGGTATTGGAAATCCCACTTGATCTGAGAAGAATTTCGGGGAACCCAGGGATCAGACTCGGGGGCTCTTTCCCGTTGTTCCAATCGTCCAACATCTCGAGCATGCGGCAGCGCAAAATTCTATTCTCCTCCAAAGCTGCCGACTCAGTAGCCGGGATGGTTGTCAAAGAGCTTTCTTCCGAAACTGGAATGGTTGCTAAGCGCATTTCTGAAGACATGTTGTCACCTCTTTTTGACCTAGTGAAATAGGGATGAGTATTTTCAGGCTGCCGAACTTTTCCTTTGGACCTTGTGAAGTACGAATGTGATGCCAGATTACCACAAAATCAACCACCCTTTTTTCTAAAACCTGGAGTTTGGCAAACAAACGGTTAGTCTGAAACAACATAACATATAAGTAATCTCACGTTGGGTGTGATGCACTTATACAGTTGATCGTGTTGCTACCTGTAATCAATTGTAATGCGTTATTCCGGCTTATACTTTCCTTTGCCTTCATCTTCTTCCCCTAATTTTCTTTTTTCACTCTTTTTTTTTCGTTTTTTTTTGTGATGGTCGAATCTTATGTGGATTGCCTACGTATCATGTCCCCGCATGAATCAAACCGGGCGTAGTTCGGAAAATCCGGAATTGAGTAAATCAACTAATTCTTGAAAGAAATGCTTTAAGAGAAAAAAGGAAAATATATTCATATTTTTACTTTTTTTTTTGATAGAAAGACTTCAAAAAAAAAATAAAAATTTGCTTTGGAGTAAAATCCATATTTTTAAATTTTGATTTTTATTGATTTTTCTTTTTAGTTCATGAAAGGCAGTAGAAAGAACGGAACCATTTTTTTAGTTTTTTTTTTGAACTACTTTTACTCTTTTTTTAAAAAAATTTTCTACAGAAAGATTTTAATGAATGAACTAAACGAGAGTATTTTTTTACTTTTTTTTTATTTGTTTTTTTTGATTTTTTTTTTTAAAAAAATTGGGGTCGGAACCGATGAGGTTTTCCTACGTATCTCACATCCGGTGAGAATCAGATCCGCGTAGTTTGGAAACGAGAGGACAATAATAATAAAACATTTTTTAAAGGAATTTTTAATTTTCACAATAAAACAAACTTGATTACAAAGTTTTAAAAACTAGCCATACTAACAGATTTTGATGAAAAGAAATACTTATAGACTTGAAAATCAAACACCATATGATTTAATCAAAAAGAAATATAAATTAAGAAAAAGAAAACTAGCAGATTACTTTCCTGTTTGCCAATTTCAACCAAATGGCTATTTCTGCAAACGTGGCCCCTTCTCAACTCCATATGAATTTTGAGGTCGGGAAGGATTTCTTTACAAACTTGTCCATTCTTTTACGAAGACAACCTTTCGACAACTGAAAGATGCTATAAGGCTATCTCGGCAAGAACGATTTAAAATACCGCCGAAACTAGCTTGGCTTATTTTGACCAAAAATTCAAGCATTTACTTGCCACTGATTCTTTTCTTATTTTTTTTTTTCAAATTAAAATAAAAGACATGGTTTTGCAGACACGACCTTTTAGCACCTCGGGGATGAGGATTTTAAGGTTGTGTTTAGCTAATTGACCAAAATATCCTAAAAATGATCAAAAGTGGCCGTTTATGCAAAGTCAGTCTTTTGGCGTCCCTCTCGGGAACATTCGACTATTTTTGGCAAAAGCGGCATCACATGACTTATTTATGACAAAAATTAAAATTTAGATATATATATATTTTTTTATTTTTCAGATTAAAACAAAAATAATCTGGTATTGCAAATACGACCTTTCAGCGCCTCGGGGACGAAGATTATAAGGCTGTGAGGGTCAATCGACCAAAAAATCTACAAAATGACCCAAAAGTGGCCGTTTATGCAAAGTCAACCCTCCGGCATCCCTTTCGGTTACATTCGGCTATTTTTGAAAACGGCATCACTCAATATATTTACAACGAAAAAGTCAATTTCGATATTTTTGGTTATTTTTGGAAAAGGGGAGGTTGGACCCGATGAAGGTTGCCTATGTATCTCACATCCGGTGAGAATCAAACCAGCGTAGTTCGGTAATAAAAGAACTAAATTTTTTTTTAAGAAAAGAAAATAAACTATTTTTAAACAGCATTTCTAAAACCAACTATTTTCAGAGAAACTAACCTATCTTTAACAAAATCAACAAATGTTTTCGAATTTTTTTTTTGCATTTTACAAAAAAAATTATTTTCAAAGGAAACTAAGAAAATTTATTTGCATTTTTTTGCATTTTTCAAAAATTATTTTCAAAGAAACTAAACTATTTTTCGTAAAATTAAGAAACTTTATTTAGGATTTTTTTTTATATTCAAAATTTTCAAAGAAACTAACTATTTAAAATTAACAAAATTTATTCGGAGATTTTTTTTTTCATTTTCAAAAATTATTTTCCAAGAAAAGCATCTCGTTTTCCATTCGATTGACATCTTTCACTTCTTACCCTCTTTTTCTTTTAACGAAACGGTCGGCATGTAAGATCGGAACAAATAAATGCACACAGAAAGATGCAACAAGTTGGTCTTTTGTTTCAGGTGCACCTATCCTAGATAGGCCCAACCCCTGTGTTGAGCCTCCTAAGTCAAATATGCACATGATGTAAATAAACGTTCCTATCGGGGATCCGGCATAAGGTTTTGTTATTCTAAGGCATCATCCTGTTGGAAAAAGTGTCTAGACTGGCTTTAACTCGAGCGGACAACTCGAGCCGAAGAGTGTCATTGCACCGGTAGCATGGCTTTCCGGCTTAATTGACAAAACTCTCCGCCTAAACATGTGTGACTACAAAATCCTTCACCGGGTGCCAAGCACCACAGCTATCTTGAGAAAAACGGGCTATGTCCAGCAAATGCCGGTATTAAATTTCAAAAGACTCATAAGAGAAAAAATGGGTAGCGGCACAATTTATATACAATTCACAAAATATCAAAGCGGTAAAGCAACGTTTAGCATATTAAATATAAACATGTAATAAAATCAGATAATAAATAAGCCAAATAAAATAATTATTTAAAGCTCGAATTCTTAAACCCTGAACTAGTGGTTCTGGGTTTGTTTCCCCAGCAGAGTCGCCAGAGCTGCCACACCTCCTTTTGGCGCGCCCCTTACCCCGGGGGTAGAAGCGTAAGGGAGTTTTTCCAATTCCTGATTTTATACATGTTTATAAATTATATGCTTTAATTAAACTTTAAAACGCTCTATTAATTTGAGATTGTACCAAAAGAAAAACTAATTAACGCAGACGCGAACTTTTGACAAATAAGTAAATCAAATATGTACCTGGATCACTTATTTCAACCTATGCCGATTAAAGCAATTGTTAGACTAAATAAAATGATACCTAAATTGAAACCCACAATTGGCCGTTTATATACTAACAAAAAAATGCTGATTTTGATCTTAGGGCCAGGGAGCCCAAACCATATAATAACCCATTGGACAAAACTCTTAGTAACATATACGCTGAGCTTAAGATCAACCAAGTCGGACAAAACATTTGGACGAGTAGAAGATCGATCCCCTTCTGCTCATATTGTGACGAGACATTAACACTGTCCGTTTAAGTTCTATTTCATACTCACATTTGTCCTATACCCTGGTCTATTAGTGAAGGTTACTGAAATTGATGATCAAATAAACACAAGAGTTTGGTGATAGTATTACTAAATCCAACTAGCTATTTCCGAACTTACTTAAACTAACGTTATTAGATAATTAGACTATTGAAATCGTGATACAAAGCCATTTTTTAACTCCTCTTTCACCACTGTTGAGAATACATCGGTACTTAAGAACTAACATTAGGCTAACATTATTCACTAATAATAGCAACTAACACTAGTTATTAACATTATTCAATATTACTAAAATTAACATGACTTTGCTCACATATCCTGCAATTTCGTAACTGCAATACTGAGTTAGCCTACTGAAACAACCACTGGAATCAATTAAGTATTTAACTTTCAAAAATATGAGAAAACCATAGTTTGTACAGTATAGTCCTATTGCAGAAATTAATAAGGGGCTATAGGACACATTAGCACATATGCACTCCAGTTATACACTTATTAATGAGTTACAGGCTAAAAGATTTCTACTGAAACATCCAGATATAAGAGAATTCAACTGGAAAAAAAAGAAAGCTTGACATCAACTCCATTTCATCTCAAAATAGCTCGAAATACAAAAATGTGTACCTGGAAATGAGATACAATGAACAAGAGTGAATAAGTCAGGAAGAGTAACAACAGTAGATCGCAGCAATCAAAACCAGTACAGCAGAACCCAAAAATTGATTTGAAACAATTCGAAACTACACTCAATTGAACAGTAAAACAAGCTAGAAAAAAAGAACTCAGAAAGGCAGAGTGTTTTCTCTCTCAAATCTGTCTGAAATGTATGAAAAATCTGCTCTTATCTCTCAATTTTTCTGTCTCAAATCTCTGTCTATCTTCTGTTTGTGTGTATCTATGTGCTTTCAAGGCTCTCAAATCTGTCTTCAGTTCTCTCCCTGAGTGTATGTATGTACTGCCTTTTTATAGCCAAAACCAAGCCCTTTTCCAGCCTTTCAATCACTTCCCCCATGTGTTTTTCCTGATTTCCAGCTCTTAGGAGCACTTCTTGAATTAAGAATTCAAACCCCCATGTTCTGCTATTCTTAAAGACTGCCAGTCTCCAAAAAAAGTGTCCTAGCATGGCTTTTAATTAAAAAAAATCATCTGAAATAGGCAAATGATTCCCATCTTGCTGTAAAGTCAAAAAATCTACTACCCCTTCCCATGTGCACTACATTTGAAACCTAATTACTGGCTTTTAATTTCTAAAAATAAACTTTGAAACAGCTATACCTAATTGCTACCTATGATTATAACACTAAACTTCGAATCAGCTATATCCATTTCACAACCTAATTAAAATCAACAATCACTCACAGCTTTCAGTCCAAACAGTGGTAACAACGGACCTACGAAACTAATCGACAAACATTCAATCAAACGATTACGATATGTACAATCGATAACCAATCAATCTCAAAACAGTGAATCAAGGAATTTCTCGGCCAATGCTGGGGAATACAAAGTTAATTGTTCGACGACGCTAATCGACGCGAACACGTATTCGACAACATACGTAATCAAACAAACAACACAGAATTAGAATTGACAAAACAAAAGGTCTTCGAGAAAGAAAGAATGAAATAGGGACAGCCAACAACAATCGAGTAGAATTCAATCGAACTAAAACTAAACAAATACAAATACGAATTGAAAATAAACGGAAAAAGAACATTACCTCGAAAGAAATCGGAATTGAATAGACCCGGTCCCAATGGACTTGAGGTTGCATTTTTGAAGTAAACGAACTTTAATTGAAGTGTTTTTCAAATGAAAAACAATCCAATTAAAGTCTATTGACTTCAATTACCTTTAATTCGGACAAAATCCCTAGTCTTCGAATTCTAGGGTTCTTGAAGGATCAATTTGGGGCTTGACCAATTCCGGTCGGATTCGAGATGGACCAACGGTCGTTTGGGTGTGAGGGTGGTATGGAGATGCTAGGGTGAGATTTTGGGCTCGGTTGGAGTAAGTTTTCGTTTGGCTCGAATCTTCACTCAGATATTCGAGAAGCTACAGAATGATTCAAGCCATATGGGTGATGGATTCATGCTCAGGGTGGTTTAGTGGTTCAGGGGTGTTAGTTAGGTGACCGGCGGCGTTGCCGCCGGGTTTTGGGTGGAGGTGAAAGGAGGCAGCGGCTAGGGATTCGTTTGCCTCGTCTCTGATAGAGACGATGATGGGGGGTATTTGGATCGGGGGGCTGGGGTAGAGATTAGGATTATATAGTTGGGGGTAGATTCGATCTAGGCCGTTGGATCAATTACGATCAACGGCTTGGATCATGTTACTAAGAAAGAACGACGTCGTTCAGGTGAGTGAGTGGTTGAATCAAACCGGGTTGTGGGAACGGGTCACTGAACGGGTAAGGGTAGGGTGATCTGGGCCATTGGATTGTATAAAACGGACGATCCAGATCAAACGTATCAAAACTACGCCGTTTGGATTAAAGGGATACTTGATCTGGACCGTCGGTTGGATTTGATCAACAACCCAAATACAAACACTGATACGGTGTCGTTGGGTGTCTCTGGGACTGCCGGTTTGGTCTTCTTTATTTTGGTCCCATTTCTCTATTTTTTGGTTTTTGGTTTTCCTATAAAATTGGCCCATTTCGTTTTCTTTCCCCCTTTTTCTTTCTTTTCTTTTATTTCATTCCCAAAATTAATTCAAAAAATAAATTTAAAATCCTAAGTAAAATTATAAAACAAAATTAACATATCAATATTAATTAACCTTTAATATCAATTAAACGCACACATTTAAATAAGATAAAATCACGCAATTGAACAATTAATGGTAAAAATGCAAAAGATACATTATTTTTGTTATTTTTCATTTTCGTAAAACAAACTTAATTACTCTAAATTACAAACATGAATTTATATGCAAATGCAAATATTTTTGTATTTTATATTAATTTAAACAATAGACATGCACACACAAAAACAAAATGCAAAATAATAAAAAATAACACAAAAATCACAAAAATTACGCACAAAACAAAACTATTTTATTTTTGAATTTTTAGGAGTAATTCTCATGTAGGGCAAAAATTACGTGCTCACAGTGGATATTGAGATATCTCAAAGGAGCTTCTGATGTTGGTCTGACCTTTCAAAAAAGGGGTGGAGGTATTTCAATTCTTGGTTATGTGGATTCTGACTATGCAAGAGATCTTGATAGAGAAAGGTCCACAACTGGATACAACTTTACCCTCGTTGGCAGTGCCGTTAGTTGGAAGTCGACTCTGCAGTCGATTGTCGTTTTGTCTACGATAGAAGCAGAATACATGGCAGCAGTAGAGGTGGTGAAGGAAGCTATCTGGTTAAAAGGTTTAGTAGCGGAATTGAGTTTGGTTCAACTAGAATCAACTCTTAGATGTGATAGTCAGAGTGCTATTCATCTAATGAAAAATCAAAGATTTCATGAGCACACTAAACACATTGATGTCAGATTTTATTTCCTTCGAGATGTTGTTGAAGAGAGAACTATCAAGGTCGTGAAGGTTATCACAGACGATAATGCTGCAGATATGTTGACCAAGATAGTCCCGCTCGCTAAGTTTGCACACTGCAAAGACTTGGTAGGGGTGTGCATCAACTGATGCAGCTCCGAAGAGAACAATTGTTAGGTGGAGGTGGTATGTTCAACCATAGTTTGATTCTTCTTGTTTCTTACAACGAGATTGCCCAGTAAGCTTAGAAGTTTTGGCCAGAGTTGTTCAAACGCACGCTCGAAACGCAAACCAAGGTGGAGATTGAAAGTGTTGGTTCATGTTTTATCAATAATGGCATGCTGAAAATGTTGGTTTAGGCTTAGTCAACAATGACATGCCAATTGAAAGAGTTGGTGTAAAGAGTGACATGAATGCTAGGAGGAAGCTTCCTCCTTTGATGTCACCCATGACATCAAGAGGAGGTAGTTTGATGTCACCAATGACATCAAGAGGAGGTCCTTACCCCTATAAATAGATGCACTCTTTCATTTGTAGAAACCATCCCAAAAACAATACAAAATATTATAGTGAGTAGATTGTTAAGAGAGAAATTCTAAGTGTAATTGGGAAATCTCCCCTTCCTAATAACAGAAACGCAATTGTTCTCTGGTGGACGTAGAATTATTTTGATCCGAACCACGTTAAATCTTGTGTTCTTTCTTTTACGTTTTCGCTAACATACGCTTATATTAATTATTAAATGCTTTTGTTATTCTAATTTATGTGATATTTTTAATTAGCATATAATTTAAAAAAGAAATAGAGATTTTTAAAATCTCTAATTTTAAATATATCATAATATTTGTACGACTCTAAATTTTTATTAAAAACAAAGTGGTAAGTTTAGAGTTTACTTTTTCAAATATAAGAAAAAGTGTCACAACCGAAGCAAATAGAATACTACGTAGTACTAAATAGGAAAAAGAATAACAACAGAAAAAGATACCTAATGTTATCTTTCTTTTTACTTGGTTCTAGGCCAATTGCTTGCGTGCTTGCTTAGTACAATTTTCTTGTATGGAAGACAATCTTCTATTCAATGCTGCCAAAATCCATTTGATTTGATATCTTAAACTGATATTAACTCATTATTGTCGCTTTGTGAGGATTAACAGCTGGATATTATAGAAGTTTATACAAACGTGAGTTAATGAAAAGGTGAAGTCATTGTCATCAAAAGTTCTTTTTGATTATGCTTATTAATAGTAGCAGCTAATGTTGACTAAAAAAATAATTTTGTGGAATTGCTTTCCCAAGTTTCCTCTGTTTTCACACCTTTGCATCTTCTTATAACTCAACCCATACATTGGCCTTCAAACGAAAAAGAACCAAAGTTTTAGTTTAATTATGAACATAAAGATAGTATAACATGTGATGTGCGATAGGTGCACTTAAAGAGTTCAAGTTCAGCAAGGGAATTAGGTGTGGTATTTAAGTGGCCAAGAAGGTAGCAAGGTTAGATCCATTATTCACCGAGCTTTATATTCTTTGTGTTGGGTGTGCAAATAAAATCTCACATTAATAGCTGAAAAAAATTGGAAGTTTACATATAAATAGTAGGTATCTCTTAATGGTGTGAGACCTTTTGGAGAAAACCGCGCGGGCTTGCCGAAAGCGGACAATATCACACCATATTAAGAGTGTATTTGAGCTAGTTTAGCCCAACAAGTGGTATCAGAGCCCAGATTCAACGAAACGAGTATGGAGATGGCGGCGTGATAGTGCAGGGCGGTGCACACACAAGAAGAAGAGCTAGTTGCGGGCTTCGGTTGCCATAATACTCCAACAATGTGGGTGGCACGCAGTGAATGACCCGTGAATCGTGATAATAGGCCACATGGAACTTAGTTCGAGGGGGAGATTGTTGGGTGTGCGAACAAAGTCCCATATTGATAACCGTAAAGATTGGGAGTTTACATATAAGGAGTAAGATCTCTTAATAGTGTGAGACCTTTTGGAGAAAATCGTGCGGGCTTGGCCAAAAACAGATAATATCACACCATATTAAAAGTGTATTTTGGCTAGTTTAGCCCGACACATTATTTAAAGAAAATTGAAATTAAAGGAGCGGAATCAAGAGAAAATACATAGGGGTCGTCTGGCACGCAAGAGAAGATGAGATAAGATGAGATAAAATACAATACTAAATTTTATATCATATTCTGTTGATGGTATAAATTTATCCCGGGATAAAATTATACACTGTCAACAGAACATGTATAAACTTAGTCCAAGACTTAATCCTTGATATTACATTTTATCCCACGTTATTTCATCAAGCTTCATATTATTTTATTCCACCTTCTAGGTAGAATAAATAAGTCTAGGAAATATAATCTCGAAAAAATTTAGTCCGTATACAAAACGGCACAATACAAGCACTAGTGTACTATTAAAGTGTCTTGTTAGTGTACATATAGAATGAGCAAATGATCTACATCACTAGTAGAGTTTCAACTTCTTAAGCAATGGGTTGCATCATTATCTCGTACGACTAGATACAATTTATATTCAGCTCGTTGGAAAAAAGGAGACGTAATATTATTGTCACTACTGGAAAATTAACCTATGGCTACGCCAGACAAATCGTTCCAATAGGTAAGCGAACCGTTGCCATAGATGTACTGCTACGGTTAAGCACCCGTTCCATTAGCTGTCGTGGCTATAGAGTTTATGGAACGGTTTTTGGAACGGTTCCAAGAACCGTTGCTATAGGATAGTCTATCGTTACGGTTTTCCCTCTTCCTGTTGGAACGATTATTCTTAACAACTGTAACGTTTAATAACCGTAACCATAGAGTTATTGCAACGGTCATAAACCGTTACTATATCTACTAAACCGTTACAGGTATAATAGCAATGGCAACGATTTCTTTAAGATATTGTAACGGTTAAAATACCTGCTGCAACGGTTTGTAGATTATTTTGGAACGGTTTGCTGATCTTATGGCAACGGTTCACTAACATATTGCAACGCTTATTAATTTTTTGGAACGGTTTGCGGGTCCTATGGCAACGGTTTTTTATTATTTGCAACGGTTTGAAATCCCTATGGCAACGGTTGATCTACCTATTGCAACGGTTCTAATATTATTTTGGAACAATTTTCAGATCCTATAGCAACGGTTTTCTTAGCTATAACAATTTAGCTAAATTAAAAATAATGCCCCCTGTTGTAAACAAATATTTTACATATATATACAATAAACTATAAAATACTAAAATTTATATAAATACAAAATGAAACTTTTGATAATCCAAATTGTCCGACAAGTTAATAATAAATACCAATAACATACATTTGATATTTCAACATCAAAAGTTTTAAAATGTTTTTGATAATAAACATTCCTAGAAATCGCCACATGCATCTACAACAATCAACAATTCAAAATTCAAGTAAGGTCTAGATCTTCATCACTGCCTCCGTCTTCCATCTCTTCATCTACTCCACCTACAAAAGAGTATAAAGTGAGACTTACATTTGATCTTGAATGGTCTAGTTCACAAAAAGTCATACCACTACAAAAAGTTTTAAGTGTTCGTCGAAGATCTAATGCTGTTAATAAGCTATTCATGTTGGCTAGCCTGAGACACGGAAGCTTGGAAACATATTGTCAATACTTGGCCTACCAGAACTGACAAATGATATGTCAGTATCTGGCTGAGATATCTCATATGGTTTGCCATTTGGGCCTTTCCTATGAGTGAATGGTGACCTGTTTACAACAGTGATATACGACTTAGGCCTCAGAATGAGAAAAATATGCAACATTTTATTTGTGCCTATTGTAACAACTGTAACGTTTAATAACCGTAACCATAGAGTTATTGCAACGGTCATAAACCGTTACTATATCTACTAAACCGTTACAGGTATAATAGCAATGGCAACGATTTCTTTAAGATATTGTAACGGTTAAAATACCTGCTGCAACGGTTTGTAGATTATTTTGGAACGGTTTGCTGATCTTATGGCAACGGTTCACTAACATATTGCAACGCTTGTTAATTTTTTGGAACGGTTTGCGGGTCCTATGGCAACGGTTTTTTATTATTTGCAACGGTTTGAAATCCCTATGGCAACGGTTGATCTACCTATTGCAACGGTTCTAATATTATTTTGGAACAATTTTCAGATCCTATAGCAACGGTTTTCTTAGCTATAACAATTTAGCTAAATTAAAAATAATGCCCCCTGTTGTAAACGAAATTTTAGAGCTCACATTAGTGCCTATTACTCACTGTCCTTACTAAGCAGCTGATGACTGAACCTAAAACATGACACATTTGGGTAACATAGTGGAGATAGTTTGACTTACTTCACGTTAAGTGTATCACTCTGAAGGTTCGACATCGGCAGATCAGATACAGGCTTCGGAATCCCCGAAAGAGAAGCTTTGCGAAACATCTTGGAATTAGCTTTGCACTATGAAATGAACTTAATTGAAGAATTTTATTCTAGCATTTTGACATACCTCTGGAAGGAGTGTTCAGTGAATCCTCAGCGGTATTAGATTTGGCATTGCCCTGCTGCATGAACTGGTGACGCTGTGGGTGGATAAATGGTGCGAAGCGAGAAGCAGATCGTGTAGCTGAAATCTTTCCATTTTTGGAGATGACATACACAGTGCAGAAATCCGGAACCCCTTTTACCACGTTTCCAGGAATATCTTTGACTTTAAATCTTCTGTGTAGAAAGGCTACCAAAATTAGACCTTCTGAAGACGTCCTTCTATTCGAATAAGAACCATAAACTAGAATATGGCCCTTATCAGGATAGAGCAAGTAATATTTCTCCGCAATGAAGCTCAAACAAACATAACCAAACATAAATATATAGATGCAGACACAATTTATTCATTTTTCTACTTCGCAAGCTTCCGAGATACGATTTATCATGTTTGTTGTATAGCTTCAGTTAACTAAAATTATGACTTTCCAAATGATACAAGTTACTCCTCTAGGTAATTGCCTCCATCCAAGAGATAGATCATATCTACCAGTCCCTCCGTCCCAATATTTTTGGCCCTTTTCGAATAACTGCGACTCGCCATGCAAAGAAAGAGTCATACATGAGAATACCACCTTTTGCTGCAGCACCAAGAATTAATACTTCTATTTGTTGTTCGATTCACATATTCAACGATTGCTTTGACTACATCGACGTCCTCTAGCACAACATCATGACATTGTATCTGTTATTTATTGATGATCCGAAGAATCAATATTAGAAAGGTTAAGGAAATTACTATGGAAAATAACAACTTTAAATGCTAAAGATTGATTCTCAAAATGTGTGTGTGGGTTCATCAGGAATTTGTTTGAAGTTTCGAGCTTGAATACTAACATCTTTACGAGTACAAATACTCGGAAAGGAAGAAAGAGTTCCTTCAACTGCGGATCCAATTCAATCATTCCTGATCCATCGTTGCTAGCATCAGACATCTGGTTTAATCCTGATATATGAAAGTACACCAGTTACTCCTTTGCTACTGTGTCACAAAATACACTCCAGAGAGAAAGTCCTCAATTTTCCTTTCTCCACTTTTTAATTGGAATTACAAATGTGATCAAGGTGCAGAAAAAAGTAGCAAACTTATTATTTTTGTCCCCTTTGTTGACGTCACAGTGAAATGCTCTAGACTAAATGAAGTGAAGCATTACTTTTAGGATAACACTAGCAGGTAGAGTTTGTCTTAACGAAAAGTCAGTGCCACATTGCTTAAAAATCTTAATTTTGAAGACAGAAGTTTGACACAGCATAGATATAGATAAAAGTCTTTAGCAATAATTAAAAAGCACATTAGGTCTAAGAACGTTTCGCAAGTTCAAATTACAGAAATCATGATTAATGGGTGAGAGGTAGAGAGAAATGACACAAGTACAGATTAAATTAACTGAAAACCCAAGGAATGCAAGAGACAGTTGTAACATTATAAAGGCAAAATTCAAAATATAATCCTTTCTGCACAGAACTTGCAGCAACATGCCAATCTGGTCTGGTATACGGGCAGATAACTAGCTCATTTGAAGAATAAACTAATTAGTCAGCTACAATATTTGGGAAACTCAACAAATACTGTTATGTTTATTAAGTGTGCAACTGCATCAGCCATCTTTAGCACTGTTTGAGCTCTAACCAACATGCAACAACAAAGGTGTTCAAGTGAAACATGTCTTATAACAATGTATCATACTTCAGGGTTCATTTTTAACATTCTTGCGGATAAAAGTGTGAAATCCATAAACTTTTTGAGAATATCACTAAAAGAAGTAGCAATTTTCAATGGTTCTCTCTTAGTTTCACCTGTGCTTAGTTCCATTGCGCATCATAAGCCCCCCAATAATGATCTAACCTACACAAAATAAATATATAAACACAACATTTCAGCCAAGAATTCAAGTAAAGAAACAACAGAGTACAACGGAGTGAGATCCAAATACATGCAGTGCTAAGTTGACGGTTCTACCTGAATTTCCTGTTTTCTAACAGTCACATGATAGTGAAACAGTTGATAGAATTAATATACTCTGGCCATCAATATGCTCCCCAAACAAAACAGATTCAATAAAATATTATGATTATAGACTACTCATATCAGTGAAAGCTCAAAAATCCTATATAAGTTTAACATAACAGTTTCACATCTTTGAAATTCTTTCGCTTAAACTAATCTCAAGCATTATAAACAATTAAGAAAATTACAACTACCCAAATAGCTGGTTGACCTACCCAAATTATAACCAATCAGTCACTGATAATGTTTTAGCAGGCCGAAAAATAGTAAGCAATAGCAAGCACATCTCTACCCAAATTATTTGGGAAGGAGTGTCTGTTCCACAGTGTCCTATGTTCCATATCGGAAATATTTGATTAAGTTGAAACCATTGAAAAGACTCATTTTACTGTGCTTGCAAAACCTTTAATTCTTACCAAATATAAATGATTTGCCCCCTAGCAAATACAAAAGCAACTGTCCTACTGTCTTTCTACTAAAAGACTATTCTTGTTTGCTTGAAATTGTTTGTATAGGTTCTTGCCTACTAAAAGGTACAAAAGAATGCTGGAAATTGAAAAGCAAGTCCAAACAACAATTAGGCGTGTTATAGACAAAAGATTGAAGGCAATGGAAGAAGAGGAGAGCAGCAAAGATGACTTATTAGGCATATTACTTGAATCCAATATGAAAGAAATTGAACTTCATGGAAGAAAAGACTTTGGAATAACAACATCAGAAGTGATTGAAGAGTGCAAGTTATTTTATTTTGCTGGCCAAGAGACAACTTCAGTGTTTTTCGATCCTTCATACAGAGTCATTACTGTTTTTCGATCCTAATTGGAAGTGGCATATATCTAGGCTTCAGTTTAATTATCTCCCTGATGGGACGATCTAAAGGAAAACTAAAGCACGTATTTCATATGTTTATTTTGATGACTTGCTAGAACAATAAGGAAGATGAAAAGTGAATCTCATATGTTTATGTTTGCTTCAATACTTGTCATAAGTATTACACTTTACAAAATATCAGGATAAAAAGCAAACATCATGGCTAAGTTAAAACAAACATCACATGTCTATAGAATTAAAAGCAACGAACAGATAGAGAAAGGAATTAGACCAATACTGCTGCAATTCCAGGACAGATCACTACTAATATCATGGCTAAATTAAAACGAACAGTACATGATACTCATTAATCCTAAACAACAACTTCATAAGAGTTCAAAACATACTGAATCAGTCCAACTCAAACCATCTCAAATCCAAGTTCATAACAAGCATACAAGGTACTGGATATCAGTTTCTAATTAAATATTCATAGAATATGTCCTTTGGAGTCCCTTCGGCTATTTTTTTATCTTTCATTTTTTATTAGCCCTTCAAGTCTCTCTCAACACAACAGAGCTCACACCCAACAGGCCACCACTGTTCTACACACATTCTCACACGATATCTATAGAAGCTGGTTAAAACACAATGAAGACAAGTATCAGGAAAGACAGAGACCAGCTTGTGGACTACAAATCAACCAAGGCCAAAGCATTGACATGATGAACAGGAGAACAAAGGTGCTTACCACTCCATTTTCAGTCGAGTTCACCCGAGAAGGAGATTACGAAGAGCAGCAGCCTAGCGCGGCATCGACTCGATTTGCTGATGAGGTCTCTTTGAAGAAAAATGAATTACCGCAGAAGAGAATCTACACAAGAACAGAAGCCCTAAAAATGCTGAGCTTGGTCTCTCCAAACAAATAGCGAAATCAGGCGCACAATGACGAACAGAGCTCTCTAATTCGATATATCATGGAGTTTTGACGGATTATTTTTGCTGATTTCGTCTGATTTTAGAGCTATATTTTGGGAGTGCTGTAGAGTAGACTGCGAAGAAGACATGTTTTTAGGGGTTTAGTGTATTTCATATTTTAGGAGGTCTAAAACTAAAAAAAAACAAAAAAAAAAAAGAAAATAAGATGGCGGGCGGGCGGGTACTAAAAATTTGGGTGAAAAAAAAGAGGGAATTAATAACCGTAACAATAGAGATATCAGTTCCCATAGATGTATTTATTGTTACGGTTATATAAAGTGTTGCCATATATGCTTCTATAGGTACGGTTTGTGGACTATGGCAACGGTTCAATTAGTAAGTGTTCCGATAGGTCTAATAATTATTAGTAACGGTTATAACCGTAACCATAGACCACCTATAGCAACGGTTCCAGAACCGTAGCAATAAAAAGTATTGCCATAGCTCAAATTTCTAGTAGTGTGTCGTTTACTAAATATCTCATGTTGAGTAACTAAAAGAAAGTTCTTGTGTAAAGATGGATCCACGATTTGAATTCAATATATATGGGTAGAGTGGATGTATTTTATTATATCTGCACATTAGCTTTTAATTATCTTATTTTATACATATAATGGTTCAGGTTGACTGGATCTGAAAACCTGAATGCAACCTCAGCTTGCTCCTTTCATGTGTTTATCCGTCGCTGCAAAATGGACCTTGTTTCATAGAAATGCATGTGTTGGGTTTTCAAGAAAATGGGTTCAGACTAGAATAGGGGTGTCAAACGGGCGGGTAAGATATGAGAGGTTAAAAAATGGATAGATTATCTGACCTGAATTATATTCGAGATTGATAAAAAACGGATACATTAGTTAATTCATTATTGGTTAACCATTTTCTAAGTGAACAATATAGTTCTTATCCATATTTCACCCGTTTTAAAAAAGTTCATTATCCAATCCATTTTTTGATGCATAGTATGAATGGATAACTGCTTTCCTTTAACAGTTTTGTCACGTCTAGACTAGATCAACGTTGTTAGATATAGATTGCTCTTGCAATTTGTTTTCCAATTTAATTTTGGAGCTGGATTGGATTATTGCATTGGATTTGGATAAACCAGGTGAAACCTATTTTAGTTTCACACTGTATTTGGAGATTGTTATAAATAAAATAAACTGAACTTAGTATCTTTGGATCATTCTTTAAAAAATAAACTATCTTCAAACCGTTGTTGCTATAGCCGAAATGCAAGTTGCCTTGAATATTCCATGTGCAGGTGCTCAAGTCTTTGCTTGCCTGCTAAAGTCTTGGTGATTTCCCGCGACAGGATGCCGGAATCTTGGTTGATGGTTGGAATGGAATAACTTTTAATAAAAATGCGATATCACTTAATATCAAAAGATATTTAACTCAAATGATACTATTATACGTTGTGGATTGATCCATAAAAAAGAAAAAGACTATCCAAATAGCAAGTTATTAAACTTAGGTTATAAATAGGAGTCATCCGACTTCAGCCCATATTAATGTAAAAATTGTACTGGGCGCATTATTTGGCCGTTCCTTTTAACATAAACCCACTTTATTTTTTTGTTTGCACTTGTACTCATTTTTTTTAAAAGTCATTTGAAAAGACTATTTTACTTTTCTTTATTAAAAGATTACTTTCTCTCCAAGTATACGCTATTGCTCTACTGTTTCTTGCTCCCGTTATTCGCATTTTTTGATTTGCTCTTCTCAGAAATCAAACGGTTTTCGTCGTTTTTTTGAATTTTCAACTGCTAGTCGTCGTTGTTCTCACATTATGATTTAATCACACGTACATTACATTAACTTTCATGGGTTTTATTTTATGATTTAATTTCTGGTTTTGGGTTTTGATATTCATATATTATGATAGGGTTTACTTTGATAGGTTGTTCACGTTTTTAATGAAATTTCTATAAATTCTTCTGTGATTCGATGTTCAAAATTTTAAAATTTTTCAGAGTTAAACAAATGATAATGATACTTTAGGATAGGAGCTGAAGTTTTTTTTTTCTTCATATTTTAGCATTATTTTTGGATTTGAATTTGTGTTTTATTTTTTTGGCTAAATGTTTTGTGCTTGTATGGAGAACCAGAATTAAGTTTTTGTGTTTGTAACTGGTAAATTCAATCTTTAGGAGCTGTAATTATTGTGTTTGTAACTGGTGAACTTCAGCTCTAAACCTGAAGTTTTTGTTTTATACCTTTCAAACTTCAGCTATAGAGCTTAAGTTTTTGTTTTATACTTTTTGAAGTTCAGCTCTAGAGCTGAAGTTATTGTTTTATACCTATCAAACTTCAGCTATAGAGCAAAAGTTTTTATTTTGTACCTTTTGAACTTCAGCTCTAGAGCAGAAGTTTTTATTTTATATCTATCGAACTTAAGCTCTAGAACTGAAATTTTTATTTTATACCCGTCGAACTTAAGTCTTCTTAGTTGTTGAAGTTTTAAATGATCTTTTTGATAATGTCCTGATGTTATTATTTGTATCTTTTACTTTTTTTTGACAAATCGCTCATAAAACACCTAAAGATCCTAAAGTAGCTAAGGAAGGCAAAACACCTAAAAAAAAACCTAGACAACATGTAGTAGTCCCATGTCCTTATGTCCCTCAGCCTCTACCTATAAGACCAGGACAAAAATATTTTGAGTTTACAGAATGGTATAACTCTAAGGATTACTGGAAGGGGAACCATGATTTGAAGAGTTTAATTGCAACTTTCTTGACTCCTGCACAACATGCTAAGCTTAGTAATGGTCCATTTAAACACATTATTGTTATGGAGAATATCAAATGAGTATGAAGTTGGTCCATTGTCTGTGTCTTTCTCGAATATTCATCGATCGAGTGTCACATCTTTAGTTGTTAACTATGTACACGTGTGGCACTTGACAACTCGCTCACGATCTTGCAAAACTTGCTCACGTTCTTGATATGCCAAGTTAGCCTTATGTCACGACCCCAAATCCGGTCGTGATGGCACCCAACACACTGCTAGGCCAGCCCGACCAATCAACAATAATTTACGGAGTTATGAGCTCGCATTATCCAATTTAAGCATATCAAATTATAAAACAACAGTAATAGATATATCAAACGGGGAACCAAGTCCCAACACATGCCAACTCCCATAGACCGAAGGGTCAAGAGTCAAGAGCCACTAAAGAACATAAGTGTAATAAGGTTTACAACCAAAACTCAGTGCGGAAAGGAATGACAACAAGAAATGAAAAAGACAGTCAGGAGGGGAGTCAGGTCCTCCGGACGCTGCAGCTACCTTGACTATCCCGCATAATGCCTCTGAGCGGCTACCGGATCAGGTCTGCTGAGAGGTACCTAGATCTGCACACAAGGTGCAGGGAGTAAAATGAGTACTACCAGACTCAGTGGAAACAAACAAGGGTAAGACAACGTAGATAAGAAATCCACAGTAAAGCACAATGTAAAGCTATAACCAATACCCTGTTGCAGTTCAATATCAACAGTAAAGAGCCAAAAATATCAACAACAAGTATAACAGCTAGCAGGTGTAGCTAAATGCAATGCAATGCATGAAATGACCGCTACAACGCGTAGCCCGATCCAATTTGGGTACCCGTGCTCACTGTGGGGGTTCAAACTCCGAAAGGGCTCCTACAGCCAAAGCACAATATCATGAATATACGCTGCGGCACGCAGCCCGATCCACTACCAGTCAGCTAATATGCAAATGCAGCCTCGCAGGCTCAAAAGTAGTTTTGAAAACTCTTTTATCATTTTTCAGTTGAAAATAGTAAATGTCAGGTTCTAGAGATTGGAGATATCATGATAACAGTAATAACTACGGACTGGTAGTAAAAACTAGCATGTCAATATCTCAGGACAATAATAACGACCCTCGTAGGATCCAATTATTGGCTCATAGCCCACAAGTATACTTAACTATCCGAGAAGGAGGTTCAACGGCTCAAGAGTAGCCAATATCACGATATAATATGCAACCATCCGAGAAGGAGGTTCGACGGCTCAAGAATAGCCAATATCATAAGACAGTGCCAACAAGTTGGACTAAGCCACAGTCCCCAAATCACAATCGACCCTGCACTCACAAGAGAGTATGTGTCTCGCCGCTATACAGCGTCACAAAGTGGTATACCAGGGTTTCGAACCCGTTGGACATCACCCACATCTATTACTCACCTCAATACAGCTCGACAACTAGTCCGTGATGCCCTTGCCACGAGAATCAAGCTCCGCACGTGTAGAATCTGATCAAATATAGTAGAAACACAACAAATTAGGCCAATGGGACTACACCCAGTCAAAACAACTCAATTTACATCAAAAATCCCAAAGTTGCCAAAACCCGACTTTCGGTACGCTTCTTGAAAAATTACAAAAGTCACATATTCGGAACCCTCATCTCAATATGAGTCTAGGCATATAAAATTTACCAAAATCGGACTCCTTTTGCCCACTCAAATCAGTGTTTTTCTTCAACTTTAGGCCTAGGGCTCAAACCCACCTTTAATCTTCCATTTACAGAGAATTAACCAAGGATTTCATGATAAAATGATGTAATTAATCCGCAAAACTTACCTCTGACAAACACCCGATGATTTCCCAGCAATCTGCCGTGAGTCTCTCTCTCTAGAACTCAAACATTGTGTTTTGGGGTGTGAAACCCGCGACTGGTTCTATTCTGGTTTTTAATTCACTGCCTGTGAAATTAACTCTACGCGTTCGCGATGTCCCTCACGCGAACGTGATGTCCCTCACGCGAACGCGATGCCTTGATCCTTTCCTTTATCGCGAACGCGACATGAAGTCACGCGTCCGCGAAGGCCATTCTCCCCAGCCCCGGATTTTTCCTCTACGCGAACGCGTCCCAGTCCACGCGAATGCGTGGCTTCTCTTTTTCCTCTTACGCGAACGCGAGCCTACCCACGCGACCACGATGCTCACAGCCTTCCTCTTACACGAACGCGTCTCCCCGCAACACGAACGCGATGCTCATTTTTCCTCAGCCTACGCGAACGCGGGCCTTGCCATCGCGAACGCGAAGGCTAAATTTTCTGCAATTTTCTGCAACTTTCCAGCAGACTTTCATTGTTTCAAAATGCCGGATGATGGTCTGGATTCACCCCGAGGCCCCCGGGACTCCAACAAAAACCACCAACATACTCCAAAACATGATTTGAACTTGTTCCAATCATAAAAGCACAATCTTAAACATCAAAATCACCAATTACACACGGATTCAAGCCTAAGTTTCTTCAAAACTTCCGAAACTAATATTCAATCAAAAACCCGACCAGACGATGTCCGAATGACCTGAAAATTTGCGGACATATCCAAAATCACATGACGAAGCTACAGAAATTGTCGTAATTCCATTTCAACCCCGGATCAAAATCTCACCTACCGTTCGGATTTCGCCAAAATTCAACCTTAGCCGATTCAAGCCTATTTCTACACCGGACCTCCAAATTCAATTCCAATCGCTCCCCTAAGTCACAAATCACCGCCCGGAACTACCCAAATCATCAAAATCTGATTCTGAGCCCTCTAACTAAATAGTCAACTCCAGGTTGACTTTCCATATTCAAGTTTCCTTCAAAAAGGCTATATTCCTCATTTTCAATCCAATTCACTCCTAACTCACCCGATATATTCTAACACTGATATAAAAGCATAAAACATATAATTACAACATAACGGGGTGGAAATTCCCGTGACGACGGGCCGGGTCGTCACATTCTCCCCCTCTTAAGCAAACGCTCCTCCACGAGCGGGTCAAGAAACATACCTGAAGTCTCAAACAAGTGAGGATATCTGCTCCGCATCTCCCGCTCGATCTCCCAAGTGGCCTCATCCATGGGTCGACCTCTCCACTGAACCTTAACTGATGCAATGTCCTTGGACCTCAATTTTCTCACCTGAAGATCCAAAATAGCACTCGGCTCCACGTCATAGGATAGATCACCATCAAGATGAATGGTACTGAAGTCTAATACATGAGACGGATCCCCGATGTACTTCCGGAGCATAGACACATGGAATACTGGATGAACGCTGGATAAGCTGGATGGCAAGGCCAACTCATATGCCACCGCCCCAACCCTCCCGAGTATCTCAAAAGGACCAATGTACCTGAGACTCAACTTCCCCTTCTTCCCAAACCTCATGACACCCTTCATGGGTGAAACCTTCAACAATACTCTGTCACCCACCATGAAAGACAACTCTTGAACTCTACGGTCTACATAACTCTTCTGGCGAGACTGTGCTGTACGAAGCCTCTCCTGGATCAACTTCGCTCTATCCAGAGCATCCTGAACTAACTCAGTCCCTATCAATCTATCCTCACCAGGCTCAAACCATCCCACGGGGGATCTACACCGTCTGCCATACTATGCCTCGTACGGGGCCATCTGAATACTTGACTGATAACTGTTGTTGTAGGAAAACTCATCAAGTGGCAAGAACTCATCCCACGAACCACCAAAGTCAATCACACATGCTCGCAACATGTTCTCCAGGATCTGAATAGTGCGCTCAGACTGCCCGTTTGTCTGGGGGTGAAATGTGGTGCTCAACTCAACCCGCGTACCCATCTCTCGCTGAAATTCTTTCCAAAACTGAGAAGTGAACTGAGTGCCCCTGTCAGATGTGATAGACACTGGGACCCCATGCAACCGGACAATCTCCCGAATAAAGATCACTGCCAACCGCTCCGATAAGTAAGTAGTACTAACTGGAATGAAATGTGCGGACTTAGTCAGCCGATCAACAATCACCCACACAGAATCAAACTTACTCAAAGTCCGAGGGAGTCCAGTGACAAAGTCCATAGTGATCCTCTCCCACTTCCACTCGGGAATATCAATGCGCTGAAATACGCCACCGGGCCTCTAATGCTCGTACTTAACATGCTGACAGTTGAGGCACCGTGCTACATGTCTGACAATGTCCAACTTCATCTTCCTCCACCAATAGTGCTGTTTCAAGTCTTGATACATCTTCGCGGCTCCTAGATAGATAGAATACCGTGAGCTATGGGCCTCCTCCAAAATCAACTCACGAAGGCCATCAACATTGAGCACACATATCCGGCCCTGCATCCTCAATACGCCGTCAATATCAATGGTGACATCTCTAGCATCATCATGCTGAACTCTGTCCCTAAGGATAGCTAAGTGTGGATCATCATACTAGCGCCCACGAATACGGTCATATAGAGAAGATCGAGATACAACACAAGCCAACACCCTGCTGGGCTCTGAAATGTCTAACCTCACTAGCCGATTGGCTAGCACCTGAACATCATAAGCAAATGATCTCTCCTCGGCTGGAATATATGCCAAGCTCCCCATACTGACCGCCTTCCGGCTCAAAGCATCGGCCACCACATTGGCCTTCCCCGGATGATATAGAATAGTAATGTCATAATCCTTAAGCAACTCAAGCCATCTCCGTTGTCTCAAATTAAGATCTTTCTGTTTGAACAAGTGCTGGAGACTACGATGGTCGGTATACACCTCACAAGATACGCCGTAAAAGTAGTGCCTCCAAATCTTCAAGGCATGAACAATGGCAGCTAGCTCCAAATCATGAATAGGATAGTTCTTCTTTTGTGGCTTCAACTGCCGAGAAGCATAAGCAATCACCTTACTTTCCTGCATCAACACACAACCTATCCCCACTCTCAAGGCATCACAATAAATAGTATATGAACCTGAAGATGATGGCAATACTAACACTGGAGCTGTGGTCAAAGCTGTCTTGAGCTTTTGAAAGCCCTCCTCGCACTCATTCGACCACACGAATGGTGCACCCTTCTGAGTTAATTTAGTCAAAGAAGAAGCAATGGACGAAAATCCCTGAACAAACCGGCGATAATATCCCGCCAAGCCAAGAAAGCTCCTGATCTCTATAGTTGAGGATGGTCTAGGCCAACTCTGCACCGCCTCTATCTTCTTCGGATCAACCTGAATACCATCACGAGACACCACATGTCCCAGAAATGCTACGGACTCGAGCCAAAACTCGCACTTGGAGAATTTAGCATATAGCTTCTCCTCCCTCAATCTCTGCAACACAATACTCAAATGCTGAGCATGCTCCTCCCGACTACGGGAGTAGACTAGAATGTCATCAATGAACACAATCACAAATGAATCCAAATAGGGCCTGAACACACTGTTCATCAGATGCATAAATGCTGCTGGGGCGTTGGTCGGCCCAAAAGACATCACGAGAAACTCATAATAGCACCCATATCTAGTCCTAAAAGTAGTGTTCATAATATTTGAATCCTTGATCTTCAACTAGTGATAGCTCGAACGTAGATCAATCTTGGAGAACACCGTCACTCTCTGGAGTTGGTGAAATAAATCATCAATACGAGGAAGATGATATTTGTTCTTCATTGTTGCTTTGTTCAATTGGCTATAATCAATACACATTCGCATGGAACCATCTTTCTTTTTAACAAATAACACCGGCGCGCCCCACGGGGACACACTAGGGCGGATGAAACCCTTATCCAGAAGCTCCTGACGCTGCTCTTTCAGTTCTTTCAACTCAGCTGGTGCCACCCGATAAGGAGGAATGGATATGGGCTGAGTGCCCGGCACCAAGTTAATTCCAAAATCAATATCCCTGTCCGGCAGCATGCCCGACAGGTCTGAGGGGAATACATCTGGAAATTCCCTCACCACAGGTACATAATCAATGCTAGGAGACTCAGCTTCCACATCTCTCACAAAGGCTAAGTACGATAAACACCCTTTTTCAACCATTCTCTGAGCCTTTAAGAACGAAATGACACGGCTAGGGACGAAATCTGTCGAACCCCGCCACTCAATTTGAGAAATACCAAGAATGGCCAACGTAGCTGTCTTAGCATGACAGTCCAATATAGCATGGTACGGAGACAACCAGTCCATACCCAATATAACATCAAAGTCCACCATCCCCAACAATAGCAAGTCTGCCTGGGTCTCCAGACCCCCAATAGATATAACACAGGATCTATAGACATGATCCACAACAATCGTATCACCCACGGGGGTGGATACACGAACAGGTAAATCAAGACTACCACGAGTCGCACCCAAATGATGTGCAAAATAAGAGGACACGTAAGAATATGTGGACCCTGGATCAAATAGAACATATGCATCTCTGTGGCAGATAGAAATGATACCTGTAATCACTGCATCGGAGGCAACTGCATCACACCTATCAGGGAGTGCAGAGAATCGTGCCTGGCCTCCACCAGATCTCTCCTCGCCTCTGGGGCAACCACGAGAAGACTGACCTCCACCTCTACTAGCCTAAGATGGTGATGAAGAAGAAGGCTGATCCCTCTGCTGAGTCTTGTCCCTACTGAGTCGAGGGCACTGCCTCCTCATGTGGCCAAACTCACCACACTCATAACAAGCACCTGGTACTAGAGAAGGGGACTGAAGGGAACCCCTCACCGCAGAAGAACCTTGGGCTGAAGTAGTAAGTGCTGCACTCTGGGCTGGGAGGGCACTAAGTGAAGACTGACCCTGCTGAAATCCCTGTTGACCATGACCATAAGAACCTCCACTCTGCTCAGGGCGACCTGAATGAGAAGGTCTAGATTAGCGACCTCTACCCTGCTGGAAATGCCCTCTAGATGGAGCACCACTGAAGCTACCGGAACCACGAGGCCTCTTGGACTCCCGCTCCTCCCTCTCTCGGCGACGATCCGCCTCAATGGAGCATGCCATATCCATAACCTGCTTAAATGATGACGATAGAACTCTCTCGCTGGTCATGAGAATGCGGATAGAGTAGTTGAGGCCATCAATGAACCTCCTAATCCTCTCCCTATCAGTAAGGATCATCCATGTGGCATGCCTAGCCAACTGTGTGAATCTAGCTCATACTGGGTCACTGACATGTCGGCCTGTACTAACCACTCAAATTGGCGACGTAGCTTATCTCGACAGGACTCAGGCACATACTTCTCTAAAAAGAGAGTGGAAAACTGTTGCCAGGTAAGAGGTGCTGCTCCTGCAGGCCTACGCCTCTCAAACTCCTCCCACCAATCAAATGTTGGACCGGTAAACTGGAAGGTAGTAAATGAAACCTCACTGGACTCAAAAATCCCAGTTGTACATAGCATACTTTGGCACTTATCTAAGAAACCCTGGGCATCCTCGCCCTCAGCGCCACTGAAATGGGGTGGCTGAAGTCTACCAAATCTCTCAAGACGACGCTGCTCGTCGTCGGGCATAGCCTGAACCATATGCTCTAGAGGTGGTGCAGTTGGAGGAATAACTGGTGCCACCACCTAAGTGGGGACCGCCTCTGGCGTCTGAAGTCCCTAAACAACCTGCTCAGGCGTGCGAGCTGCAGGGGTCTGCTGACCACCCTCTATCTGAGATGTCGCTGCAGTAGCGGTAGCTGATACTACCTGTGCCAAACCGGAACACACCGATAATATCTGAGCAAGAGTCTCCTGAAGACCAAGAATAGCTATAGATACAGTCTGGGCCTGAACTGGGGCTACTGGAGCATCAACCACTGGGGGCTGCTCCTGAACAAGTACGACGGGCGGGTCAGCTGGCACTGCCTCAGCTGCCCTACCTCTACCTCTAGCACGACCGCGCCCACGGCCTCTAGCAGGTGGCAATGGAGGCCGTCCACCTCGTCCTGATGCTCGCATTCTCGCCATCTGTGAGAGAATAGAATACAGAAGTTCAGTTCCTAGAACAACAAGATCGCACGACAGAGTTCAAGAAAAGTGAAGTGTTTCCTAAAGGTTCGTAGCCTCCCGAGGATAAATACAGGCGTCCCCGTACCGATCCACAAGACTCTACTAACCGGCTCAAGACTCATGAGGCCTAGAAACCTAGGCTCTGATACCAACTTGTCACGACCCCAAATCCGGTCGTGATGGCGCCCAGCACATTGCTAGGCCAGCCCGACCAATCAACAACAATTTACGGAGTTATGAGCTCGCATTATCCAATTTAAGCATATCAAATTATAAAACAACAGTAATAGATATATCAAACGGGGAACCAAGTCCCAACACATGCCAACTCCCATAGACCGAAGGGTCAAGAGTCAAGAGCCTCTAAAGAACATAAGTGTAATAAGGTTTACAACCAAAACTCAGTGCGGAAACGAATGACAACAAGAAATGAAAAAGACAGTCAGAAGGGGAGTCAGGTCCTGCAGATGCTGCAGCTACCTTGACTATCCCGTACAATGCCTGTGAGCGGCTACTGGATCAGGTCTGCTGAGAGGTACCTGGATCTGCACACAAAGTGCAGGGAGTAAAATGAGTACTGCCAGACTCAGTGGTAATAAACAAGGGTAAGACAGCGTAGATAAGAAATCCACAGTAAAGCACAATGTAAAGCTATAACCAATACCCTGTAGCAGTTCAATATGAACAGTAAAGAGCCAACAATATCAACAACAAGTATAACAGCTAGCAGGTGTAGCTAAATGCAATGCAATGCATGAAATGATCGCTACGGTGCGTAGCCCGATCCAATTTGGGTACCCGTGCTCACTGTGGGGGTTCAGACTCCGGAGGGGCTTCTACAGCCCAATCACAATATCATGAATATACGCTGCGATGCGCAACCCGATCCACTACCAGTCAGCTAATATGCAAATGCAGCCTCGTAGGCTCAAAAGTAGTTTTGAAAACTCTTTTATCATTTTTCAGTTGAAAACAGTAAATGTCAAGTTCCAGAGATTGGAAATATCATGATAACAGTAATAGCTACGGACTGGTAGTAAAAACTAGCATGTCAATATCTCAGGACAATAATAACGACCCTCGCAGGATCCAATAACTGGCTCACAGCCACAAGTATACTCAACCATCCGAGAAGGAGGTTCAACGGCTCAAGAGTAGCCCATATCACGATATAATATGCAACCATCCGAGAAGGAGGTTCGACGGCTCAAGAATAGCCAATATCATAACACAGTGCCAACAAGTCGGACTAAGCCATAGTCCCCAAATCACAATCGACCCCAGACTCACAAGAGAGTACGTGTCTCGCTGCTATACAACGTCACAAAGTGGTATACCGGGGTTTCGAACCCGCCGGTCATCACCCACATCTATTACTCACCTCAATACCGCGCGACGACTACTCCGTAATGCCCTTGCCACGAGAATCAAGCTCCGCACGCGTAGAATCTGATCAAATATAGTAGAAATACAACAAATTAGGCCAATGGGACGACACCCAATCAATATAACTCAATTTACATCAAAATTCCCAAAGTTGTCAAAACCCGAGACTTTCGGTACGCTTCTCGAAAAATTACAAAAGTCACATATTCGGAACCCTCATCTCAATACTTGTCTAGGCATATAAAATTTACCAAAAGCGCACTCCATTTTCCCATTCAAATCAGTGTTTTTCTTCAATTTTAGGACTAGGGCTCAAACCCACCTTTAATCTTCTATTTATAGAGAATTAACCAAGGATTTCATGATAAAATGATGTAATTAAGCCACAAAACTTACCTCCGACGAACACCCGATGATTTCCCAGCAATCTCCCGTGAGTCTCTCTCTCTAGAACTCAAAAATTGTGTTTTGGGGTGTGAAACCCGCGATTGGTTCTGTTCTGGTTTTTAATTCACTGCCTGGGAATTTAACTCTACGCGTTCGCGATGTCCTTCACGTGAACGCGATACCTTGATCCTTTCCTTCATCGCGAACGTGACATGAAGTCACACGTCTGTGAAGGCCATTCTCCCTAGCCCCAAATTTTTCCTTTATGCGAATGTGTCCCAGTCCACGCGAACGTGTGGCTTCACTTTTTCCCCTTACGCGAACGCGAGCCTACCCACGCGAACCCGATGCTCACAGCCTTCCTCTTACGCGAACGCAATGCTCATTTTTCCTTAGCCTATGCGAACGCGGGCCTTGCCCTCGCGAACGCGAAGGCTAAAGTTTCTGCAATTTTTCTGCAACTTTCCAGCAGACTTTCATTGTTTCAAAATGCCGGATGATGGTCCGGATTCACCCCGAGGTCCCCGGGACCCCAACGAAAACCACCAACATACTCCAAAACACAATACGAACTTGTTCCAATCATAAAAATACCATCCTAAACATCAAAATCACCAATTACACACAGATTCAAGCCTAAGTTTCTTCAAAACTTCTGAAACTAACATTCAATCAAAAACCCGACCAAACAATGTCCGAATGACCTGAAAATTTGCGGACGTATCCAAAATCACATGACGAAGCTACAAAAATTGTCAGAAATCCATTCCGACCCCCGGATCAAAATATCACCTGCCATTCAGATTTCGCCAAAATTCAACCTTAGCCGATTCAAGCCTATTTCTACACCGGACCTCCAAATTCAATTCTGATTGCTACCCTATCACAAATCACCTCCCGGAACTACCCGAATCATCACAATCCGATTCCGAGCCCTCTAACTAAATAGTAAACTCCAGGTTGACTTTCCATATTCAAGTTTCCTTCAAAAAGGCTATATGCCTCATTTTCAATCCAATTCACTCCTAACTCACCCGATATACTCTAACACTGATATAAAAGCATAAAACATATAATTACAACATAACGGGGTTGAAATTCCTGTGACGACGGGCTGGGTCGTCACACTTTACTACACTCAAGATCACTAAGAGAATAGAAGAAAGAACACAAGAGAATTTTTAAAGGAAGCTTTGTATTAAAGAGAACTTGAATTGTTTTCTTGGTTGATGAATTACAAATGAATGCCCCTTATTTATACTACTCACCTAGGGGCTAGTATGTAAATAATAATTATTCTACAAGTCCTTCCATTACAGATAAGTCCATTCTCTAGAATACTCTACATGCCTAGAATATTTCAAGGACTTTCCTAGCAAATTCATAAAGATCTAGGTTCTTCCTAAGGAAATGTCTATACTTCTCTAAAATCTTCTCACAAATGCTAGCCTTCTTCTTATGTAAGCTTCCACATGGCATTAATATATGCCAAATGGCGCCTATGTGGCATGATGACGTGGCAGGTCATCACACTCTCCCCACCTAATATTGCGACGACCGCGGCGCAATGCTGCTACATAAACTCTCAGTTCTTATCTTTGATTTGCCACAAATCCTCATATCGTTCCCACGTGTCCTCCTCTGGTAATTGCCCTTTCCAATGGACGAGGAACATAGCGGTCACTTTTTGCCTTTGTTTTCACCTGGCTTGGTAATCTATAATAGCCTCAATCTCCTGATCATGCGAGGCGGTGATAGTTATTGGCGCTCGACTTGATTAGCCCCTACTCGGATCATCCTTATCTTCATGATATGGCTTAAGCATGCTCGCATGGAAAATAGGGTAGATCTTAAGATACGATGGCATGTCAAGCTTGTATGAGATCTTGCCTATCTTGGCGACGATTTTAAATGGCCTCTTATACTTGCGAATCAAATTCTGATGCATGCCCTGTAGTGCCTTGAATTGCCTTGGGTTAAAATTTACCATGACCATGTCCTCAACTCTATAGTTTGTGGGACGTCGCTTACGGTCCGCAAGCTTCTTCATCTTCTTAGCTGCCTTATCCAAGTAGGACTTAGCAGTGTCGAGCTGCTCCTCCCATCCTTTGGCCATATGATAAGCCCCTAAACTCTTTCCTTCAATGGCGGCTGGTATGTGGAGTTTATGGTTGTTGGCCTGTGGCTAGCTCAAATGGTGTCCGCCCTGTGGACTCACTCCGCTGTAAGTTATAAGAGAATTGGGCGATGTCTAGGAGCCTTGCCCAATCTTTCTGATGCACACTTACATAATGCCTCAAGTAGCATTGTAGTAAGGCATTGACTCGTTCCGTTTGTCCATCTGTCTTGGGGTGGAAACTAGTAGAAAATGCAGTTCCGTGCCTAGTATGTCGAACAACTCTCTCCAAAAGTTCCCAGTGAAGCGGGGGTCTCGATCACTGATGATATGCCTTGGTAAGCCCTAATACTTCACCACATGCGTAAAGAATAGCTTGGCGGCTTCCTTAGCTGTACAACCCGGTGAGGCAGGCATGAAGGTAGCATATTTGAAAAATATTTCCACGACCACCATAATAGTACCATAACCATTGGACTTTGGTAGGCAATTGATAAAGTCCATAGTCACGCTCTCCCATGGATGCTCTGCAACTGGTAATGGCTCCAAAAGTCCTCTGGGTTGTTTTTGTTCAACCTAGTCCTGGTGACAGACAAGACAAGTCTGCACATAGCACTCTATGTCATCCCGCATGCGTGGCCAATAGTAGACTGACTCAACCAAAGCCCTAGTGAGATGTTGGCCTGGATGACCAGCCCATATTGTATCATGACTCTCCCTTATGATCCACCGTCTGATGTATCCAAACTTAGGCACATAGACCCGCTGACCTGTGGTAAGTAATAGGCCATCTTCAACCCAAAAATGCTCATTTTGCCCTGGTTGGCTAACTCGATAAGTTGTTTGGCTGCTAGATCATGTTGCATGCCCTCTTTTATAGCCTTACGAATCTCCCAAGTTGATGAAATGATGGCAGCAAGCTCGGCTTTCCAGCTCAAGGCATCAACTACAACATTACCTTTTCCCGACTTGTACTCTAGCTCATAATCAAACTCGGCCAAGAAGTCTTTCCACCTAGCTTGTTTTGGTGTGAGCTTCTTCTGTATCTGAAAGTAGCTAGTAGCCACATTGTCGGTCTTGACCACGAACCTCGACCCGAGCAGATAATGTCTCCATGTACGAAGGCAATGCACAATTGCAGTCGTTTCCTTCTCTTGCAACATGTAATGCCGTTCTGTCTCATTTAACTTGCGACTTTCAAATGCTATGGGATGCTTATCCTGCATCAGGACACCCCCAATGGCAAAGTCTGAGGCATCTGTGTGCACCTCAAATTTCTTAGCAAAGTCAGGTAATGCCATGACTGGCTCCTCTGTTACTGCTGCCTTAAGGACTTCACACGCCTTTTGACAATGCTCCGTCAAATCCCACAGATTGTTCTTCTTTAGCAACTCCATCAATGGTGCGGCCTTTGCTGAGTAGCCACCGATGAACCGACGATAGTAGTTAACAAGGCCAAGGAAGGATCTCAACTCAGTTACCTTTGTAGGTGCCTCCCACTCCTGGATAGCATATACCTTAGCCTCGTCCATGCGTAGCTTGCCATTGCTAATGACATGGCCCAAGAAGTGCACCTTTGATTGTGCAAAATCGCAGTTCTCCCTCTTGATGTATAGCTCGTTCTCCCGCAAGACTTGGAAAACTTTCCTTAAGTGCTCCATGTGTTCCTCCAAGGTGTTGCTATAGATGACTATGTCATCTAGGTAGACTACCACGAACTGATCAAGGTTGGGATGAAAAATCTTGTTCATAAAGGTGAAAAATGTGGCCGGTGCATTGGTTAAGACGATGGGCATCACCAACCACTCAAAGGCTCCATATTTTGTCACACATGCTGTCTTTGGCTTACCCCCTTCAGCAATGCGAACCTGGTAGTAGCCCTTTCGAAAATCCACCTTGGTAAAGTATTTGGCTTGCCCAAGTCTATCGAACAATTCATCAATGAGTGGGATCAGGTACTTATTCTTCATTGTAACCTTATTAAGTGCTCGGTAGTCTATGCACAAGCGCAATGATCCATCCTTCTATTTTTGGAACAATACTGGTGCGCGGAAAGGTACCTTTGAGGGAGAATGTGACCAGCATCCAGCAACTCTTTCAATTGTTTCTTGAGCTCCTCTAGCTCGGGCGGGGCCATACGATATGGGGAAAATACAGGTGGTTTAGCCCATGGTTCCATGATAATCTTGTGATCCACCTCGCGCCTAGGCGGCAAGTGCTTAGGCAATTCCTCGGGCATGACATCTTTGTTTTCCTCAAGCAACTTCTCTATGCAAGGCAACAATGTCACTTGAAAACTCTTGTCTTCCTCTATAATAGCAATAGTTGCCACGAACTTTGGCTCCCCCTTCTTGATCCCCTTTACAATCTGCATAGCTGAGATTTGTGATTAGATTTGTCCGTGTGGCATAGTCATTGTAGGTACCATGCAAGCTCCTTCTCGCTCCATAACCAAAAGACATTGGAGGTAGGGGTCGATCAAAGTATGACAATGTCTAAAGAACTCTTGGCCTAGTATGATGTCAAATATATCCATAGCGATTATGGTAAAATTTATCGTACCTTTCCAAGCTCCCAATTTGATACCTACTCCATTAGCTACCCCACGAGCATTTTATACTTCAACATTCATGGTCTTAACACGAGAGTTGGTTGGAGAAAGCTTCAATTCTAGTCTCTTTGCGGCAGCCTCAGTCACGAAGTTGTGAGTTGCTCTAGTATCCACCATTGCGCGAGCGGGCTTGTTGTTGATAGTGAGATCCACGTACTGATTTCCACTCTTGGTAGGTTGGATAGCTTGCTTTGTGATGGCACCACATAATCCTATCATACCCAACTGTGCAGTTCCCGAACTCTCTCCTTGCGGCTGCTCCTTTCGTTCACGGACTATGGCGCTGAGGCTCTTTAGCTCGGAATGATTCATAAAGTCGTACGACCCTCCGCATATGTAGCATCCCTTCTTCTCGGCCTGTGCCTTCTTCTCGGTGTAGCCTTGCCACTCGACCTTTTGGAATCTTGAGTCTTGGAGTACTGTTGATGTATCTCCTTGCCTTTGCCACGATCTCCCCCACCTTTAACATTGTTAACTTTTGACTCCTTGCCATTGCCTTTGTCATGCTAGTCATGCCTGAAATCCATCAATGATTCGGCCTCTACTATGGCTTGGTCTATATCAGTGATTTATCGGTGTTGCAACTCCTGCTTAGCCCAATTTTGAAACCCGTCCATGAAGTGGAACAACAAGTCATCGTTGGTCAGGTTGGGGCATAAGGGTAGTGAATTCCTTGACATAGTTACGTATGCTCCCTGTTTGCTTCAATTTCCTAAGCTTGCACCTTGCCTCGTATAAGACATTGTTTAGGAAGAATTGTCGCTTGAACTAGGCTTTAAACTGATCCCATGTGCTAGCAGTACATAGACCTTTATCCATGTCTGACATCTTCCTTCTCCACCAAAGCATGGCAGTCTCTGAGAGGTACAATACCGCAGTGTTGATCTTTGCATCGTCGTCACTCACTTTGCCGTGCCTGAAGTAGTTCTCCAAGTGCCAAAGGAAATTTCCACTTCCTGTGCATCACGAACACCTTTGAACACCAGTGGTTTGGGAGCATCGATCTTGGTCTCTCTCGTCACCACAACATTGCTGGCTGCCTTGATCACGCCAGCATTGGCATGCTCCTCGAGTGAATCTATCTTTGCCTTCATAGCATCGATAGTACTAAAGCCTCCATGATTCTGCACTCTAAGGCAGTGATGGTTTGCCTTAGTTCCATCTCCGTCTGTGTACGTCCCTCCAAGTCATTTCGGATACTCTTAATATCTTCAAGAGTGTGCCCCTCAAGAATGCTAAGGGTGTCTTCCACCTTCCCCAATTGTTGGCCGAAGATCTCCATGGCGTCCATCCTCGCGTTCATCCTCATCACCCACTCTTTACCGAGCGAGACATCCTCGGGCAGGACCTCTACTTCATCCTCGCTCGCCTCAATGGCACATGATTCTTGGGATGTAAGCCCTTTGTTTGACACAACCTCGGGTGGTACCTCCTGGCTCTTGTTGGTGGCATTCCTCTTTTTCCCACGGTCGCTCTTGCCAGCAGCATCCTGGATGATATTGGCTTAGGTGTTGGCAGCGTTAATTTCTCCGTCGTTCACCATTCCCTTCGTTGAAACCTTCGCTCTGATACCACGTTGTCACGTCCTTAGTTGTTAACTAAGTACACGTGTGGCACTTGACAACTCGCTCACAATCTTGCATAACTTGCTCACATTCTTGCTATGCCAAGTCAGCCTTACTACACTCAAGATCGCTAAGAGAATGGAAGAAAGAACACAAGAGAATTTTTAAAGGAAGCTTTGTATTAAAGAGAACTTGAATTGTATTCTTGGTTGATGAATTACGAATGAATGTCCCCTATTTATACTAATCACCTAGGGGCTAGTATGTAAATAATAATTGGTCTACAAGTCCTTCCATATTTATAAATAACTCCATTCTCTAGAATACTCTACTGCCTAGAACTTTCCAAGGACTTTCCTAGCAAATTCATAAAGATCTAGGTTCTTCTCAAGGAAATGTCCATACTTCTCTAGAATCTTCTCACAAATGCTAGCCTTCTTCTTATGTAAGCTTCCACATGTCATTAATATATGCCAAATGGTGCTTATGTGGCATGATGACGTGGCAGGTCATCATATCGAGACTCTATTAGTTTCAATATATTTGGGCATAATGCTTCCTTCACCCTTGAAGACTTTTACATTATGTGTAATTTGCCTATCACAACATATAATATTAAAAAACCATTTAATTGAGAGTGCACTATTCTAAAACGCTATTTTGGTAGGTCTAAGGGTGTGTATCTGAAGGATATTCGAGGTTTTATGACTCGCAATGGAATTCCAAAGAATGATGTGAATCATCCACACGTATGCGAGAATGATGAAGATGCAATTACGTTTGTGGAAATTCTTATTGTAGAGTCTATTCTGTTTAGGAAAAATAACAATTCATGTGTGAATGAGGAGTATGCATCTGTCGTTGAGGATGATAAGGCTCGTGTTGAATATCCTTGGGGTAATGTGGCTTATGAGAAGCTCATTTATTCATTGAAACATGCATTGCACAAGCAGAACAAACATCACACAACTGAGTATAAACTTACTGGATTTCCATATCCATTATATGTTTGGTTCTATGAGCGCTTTCTAGATGTTCGGATGAAGTATGTAGCAGAGGATGAGTACCTTTGAGCTGAAGATTTGTTTAAAAGTCATAAGAAAACTATTGAATCCAACACAAAAACTTCAGCTTATCAGGTGCTGAAGTTTGTAAAAATATGGTAAATAAGTTCAGGACATTTGTCCGAAGTTTCTTGAAAAAGGTTTGAGACAAAAACTATTAAATACAACACAAAACATTTCTACTTATCAGGTGTTGAAGTTTTTGGAAATATACTAAAAATCTTCCGCACATTGGGCCAAAGTTTTTCGAAAAAAACTTTAGGTAAAAAATTATTTATTCCAACTAAAAACTTCAGCTGACTACGTGCTAAAGTTTTTGGAAATATACTAAAAAGCTTCATCTCATTGGACCAAAGTTTCTTGAAAAAGCTTAAGACAGAAACTATTGAGTTGTATGGAAAAACTTCAGCTTGTCAGGTGCTGACGTTTCTGAAATGTACTAAAAAACATCAGCACATTAGGCCGAAGACATTTGCATTTTTTTAGCTACTTTTTGTGATTTACCACGTATACCAACTACTAACATTTACCACTTACATCTTTTGCCAACTACTTATGTTCTTACATTCAGTTTCTCTGAATAAAAAATAGGTAACAATCTCTTCAGCATTTATAGATATTAAATTTAGTAAGTGAATACTTTGCAATGTTAACAATCTCTTCACTTGAAAATTTCACAGTCATCCATAGACTTCTATAAGATTTCTTGAAATTTGTATTCAAAGAAAAACAAGGAAATGTTGCTTAAGACATGCTTATTGGGTGTAGCAGGGAGTTCGTGTGAAGCAAAGATAGTAAAGGAGAAGTCGAAATACTTCATATGTAAAGGGGATTGGCGAGATCAAATACTCGAGCACCAGGGAAATTTGCTCTTTTTACTAGTTGATAAATCTAACTTTTAGGAAAATGAGAAAATTTCCTACTGCTCGAGTTTTTGATATGGCCAGTCTCTGTCACATATGAGTTGGACTTCTCCTTCACTATCTTTGCTTCCCACGAACTCCCAGATCCACACCAGTAAGCATGTCTTTGGCCAATATTTTCTTATTTTTTTCTTATGAAAGTAGACGTTATTGCTAAAAACCAAGAAAACTCTTTGTTGGAAGACATAGTCAAGTTTCATGGAATGTGGTGAAGAAAAATAAGAAGAGAAACTATGACATTACTAGGAGAGTATGAAGACACTCTATGAACGTTTTGAATAGAGAATAAGTTATAAACAAAGAATTAAGTTTTCTTTTTTTTTTCGAATGATGTAAGGGAAAAGAAAATTGTATTTTGTGAATATACAGTATTATTTGTGAATTATGTGACCTCGATCGACTCAAATATGTTTATGTCTTTTTTCAAGAATTTCAAGTATTTTTTTGTTGAAATTCAGCATGTTAAACTTGAGCTCGAAGTAAATAACGTTTGCTTTTTAAGCTGAAGTTTTGGTTAAAAGTCATAGCTAAAGTGTCGAATGTATACACAAACTTAAGCTATCTAAATACACTAAATAACTTCAGCAGTATCTGTGTAAGTTATTTGAAAATTCTTTACGATAAAAACTATTTAATCCGACAAAAAACTTCGGCTTTATTAAGTGCTGGAGTTTTTGGAAATATACTAAAAAACTTCAGCACTTTGGGCAGAAGTTGTTTGAAAAAGGTTAAGACAAAAACTTCGGCTGATCATTTGCTGAAGTTTTGAAATGTACTAAGAAACTTGAGCACATTAGGCCGAAGTTTCTTGAAAAAGCTTTAGGACAAAAATTATTGAATACAATAGAAAAATTTAAGCTGACAAAGTACTGAAGTATTTGGAAATATACTAAAAAACTTCAGCAAATTGGACCGAAGTTTCTTGAAAAAGCTTAAGAAAAAACTATTGAATCCAATAGAAAAACTCCAGCTTATCAGGTGCTGAAGTTGTTGACATATACTAAAAAACTTCAGCACATTGGGCCGAAGTTTTTCAAAAAAGCTTTAGGACAAAAATTATTGAATCCAACAAAAAACTTTATTTGATCAAGTGCTGAAGTTATTGAAAATATACTAAAAAACTTCAGCACATTGGGCCGAAGTTTCTTGAAAAAGCTTAAGACAAAAACTATTGAATCCAATAGAAAACTTCAGCTTATGAGGTACTGAAGTTGTTGAAATATACTAAAAAGCTTCAGCACATTGGGCCGAAGTTTTTCAATAAAGTTTTAGGACAAAAACTTTAGCATATTTTGGTATTTTTGTAAGTTGATACTTGTCTTTTTTGCATTTACCGTCTACTTTTTGTCTTTTGTCAACTACTTCATCTTTCATTTAAATTTGTTTCACTATATAGTTATTTTTTACTATATAAAAATTATTTTAACGACCCGACCGGTCATTTTTGGAATTTACGCCCCGATCCCCCATTAACTTCTTCCCCTAAGTTCATTTCTGCTATTATATTTTGCCGAGAAGTTCGGTTTTAGGATTCGGAGTGTTGTGGGACACTTAGTCCCTAAATGAGAGCTTAAGAGTTGGAAAATGGTCCGTATTAGGAACAGTGTGAAGACGACATCAAAATAGAAATCGGATAATTCTGTTAGCTTCGTTAGGTGATTTCGGGGTTGGGAGCATGTTTGGAATATAATTTGATGGTCCGTAGCTCATTTAGGCTTGAAATGCCGAAGTTTGAATATTTGAAGTTTCCGGTCCGATAGTGAGTTTTTTATCTGGGGGTCGGATTGGAATTTCGGAAGTTTTTCATGTTATTTGAGATATGTGTGCAAACTTTTAGGTCATTTCGGCGAGGTTTGTGTAGGTTTCAGATCAAAAGCGTATTTTGGATGAACTTTAAATTCTTAGGCTTGAATCTTTGATTTAATCGGGTTTTCGGTATTGTTTTAGATGTTTTAAGGATTAGTACAAGCTCAAATAAGGCGTTAGATGTTATTGGTGTTTTTGGTTGGGGTCCCGGGATGATTTCGGATGGTCGACGGGTAGAATTCCTAAAGTGTGCAGCAGCTGAACTTCTCATCTCTAGCATTTTCGCTTCTGTGGCTTGGGAACCGCATAAGCGGCACCGTATAAGCGGAGTTGGGAACCACCTCAAGAAAACCGCAGAAGCGATCTCATTTTCGCATAAGCGGAACCGCAAATGCAGTTAATGGTCCACAGAAGCGGACTCTGGTCACTTTAGTGGAACTGCAAAAACGGTAGGTTCTTCCGCAAAAGCGGGACCGCATAAATGACTGTTCTGATAAGGGTTTATCCGAGGCTTAATTTCAAAAGTTGGAAAATCAATTGAGAGAAAAGACGATTTTGAGTGAATTTTGAAGAGAAGATCATTGGGTAATGTTTCTTTGATACTTTCTAGTTATATTTCATCATTACCTAGTTAAATCAACCATTAGAATTCAAATTCAAGGTCTAAAATCGGGAAAAATGGGTAAAATGTCTTAGACTTAATTATGTGATTTTGAGTGGGCATTTGACCTCCGATTTGGGATATTTTAATACAGTTAGACTCGTGAGAGTACGAGGGTTCTAAAAATATACAAGTTATTCGATTCCGAGCCATTGGCTTGAGGGGCATTTTAGTCATTTACCTATTTTCGCGCCCTAACTTTAATTTTAATAGTGGAATTAGTTATTTGCAATATTATTTATGATGTGTAATTGAAGTGAATAGATTTGGTCCATTTGGCATCGGATACTCGTGGCAAAGGCATAGTTCCTTAGTTGATTTTGCACTGGTTCGAGGTACGTGGCTTGTCGAACTTTGTGTGGGGGACCTTTTCCCTTAGGATTGTTCTTGATATTTGAGTGCCTTGTACGTGAGGTGACGGGTGCGTACTTGAGCCGATTGATGAAAAATCCAGTTTTGCTTAAGTTGTTAATATGTAGCTTCCCTTCTTACTTGCCTTATCTTACTTGAAGCCTATTACTTGTGCTAGGCTAGGAAAGCATGTTGAATTAACTTAACTGCCTAATTGATTAAGTTGCTTAATTGTAGTACGTGAAGCACGCTAGGCTAGTTCTATCTGCTGCTCTATTTTTCGTGCTTTATTCCCTTGGTTTGTTTTTAGTTGTGATTGCGCATTTACATTGGGACTATGGATGTGAGATTTTGGTAGCTCCCCCCTTGTTTGCTTACTTTGGGACTATGTGTTCGATTCTCGGGAGATCTCCCTGCACTTTTATTTTGGGACTACGAGATGGTATCTCGGGAGATCCCCTGCACAGTGGTGATTGGACTATGGGACGGTATCCTAGGTGATCCTTTGATATTGATATGAGAGTTGGACTACGAGATGGTATCCCGGAAGATCCATTAGACAATTAAGAAAAGGGCTACAGGACGGTATCCTGGGAGACCTGCGTGGGAATTTTTGCAATTTAGCTGTGTTTACTCTGTGTTTCTGTTATGTCTTTGTAGTATTATTATTTCATTGATTTGCCTTATTACATTGCTACGTTGATTGGTTTCGTCAGATTTCTACACTGTTAATATTTTTGCTACTGTATTATTTTTGCCTCAGTAAGGCCCTGACCTTTCCTCTTCACTAGTCAACCGAAGTTAGGCTTGGCACTTACTGAGTACCGTTGTGGTGTACTTACGCCTCTTCTGTGCAGATCCAGGTACCTCTACGCAGGCGCATTATTAGTAGCTACAGGGAACATTTCGGAGACTTGAGGTATATCTGCCGCGTCCGCAGACCGGAGAGTCTCCCTCTCACTCTACCCCTTTAGTTAGTTAGATGCTATTCCATTCTCCCTTGTTATAGACTTTCCGGATGATTAGAGCAGTGTTATGTGTTACTCTTAGCCTGTGTTGCCCGTGGGTTTCCAGGTCTTTGGGATAGTTTCAGAATGTAAAGTGTTAAAGTGTATATGCTAGGCGGCAACTATATACATTACTCACGTTATTTAGCTTTTGATTATAAATTTTGTAAATGTTATTACTTCCGCAATTTGTGTTAGGCTTACCTAGTCGTGAAGACTAAGTGCCGTCATGAAGTGTTCATGATAGGTGAACTAGGGTCGTGACAAGTTGGTATCAGAGCTCTAGGTTCATAGGAGTCACGGGGCATAGGCTAGTTTATTAGAGTCTCGCTGATCAATAAGGAGACGTACGTATTTATCTACGAGAGGCTATGTAACTGTTTAGGAAAATCTTCATTTCTTTTGAATTACTTGTCGTGCGATACTTTGACATCAATTCTAAACTTCTGTCTTCTATTCTCTCATAGATGGTGAGGACACATGCTACTCGTGAGGATCAGGCACCCGCGCCCTCTACTGCCGCCGCTAGAGGCCGAGGCCGGGGCTGGGGTAGAGGTCGAGGACACGCCCGAGGTACAGCCATAACACCAGTGCGTGCTGTCACTGAGGCACCACTGGTAGATCAAATTGGAGCACAAGCACCTGGTACACCTACTACAGCTACTACTACTCCAGCGCTCCAAGAGACCCTGGCTTAGTTCATGAGCATATACACTACCTTGGCTCTGGCAGGGTTACTTCCCATTGCTGCAACCACATATCATGTCGGGGAGGGGCCCAGACTCATGTAGCCCGCACTCCTGAGCAGAGAGTACCGATGGAGCAGGTCCTAGAGGTTATTCCTGTATTGCCTGCAGCACCAGCATAACCCAGAGATAGGTCAGCTGTCTATGAGGACGAGCAGCGTAGGCTAGCGAGGTTCAAGAAATATGATACCCCAGTATTTAGTGGCCTAGAATCAGATGACGCCTTGAGATTCTTGGAGGAGTGTCATCGCATTCTTCGCACTATGGGCATAGTGGTGTCTTGTGGGATTTCTTTCACCGCCTTTCAGCTCTGGGGAGCTGCCTAATGATTCATGGCGCACAGAGTTTAAACATTTGCACTAGGATGCTTTGACAGTCTCAGAGTATGCCATCCGTTATACCAGGTTGGCCTGACATGCACCAGCTTTGGTCGCCATAGTTCGGGAAAGAGTTCGAAGGTTAATCGAGGGTCTTATTCCGCCCATCCTATCCAGTATATCTCAAGTGTTAGAGATGGATATTCCTTACCAGCAGGTAGCGAGAATTGCTAGGAGGATTGAGGGTATTCTCATCAAGGAGCGAGGGGAGAGGGAGGCCAAGAGGTCTCGAGAGTCGAGTCACTACTCTGCTGCCTGCACTTCATCAGCCGGAAGTACCCCAATTCTGAAAGCACATCAGGAGCCTTATTATGCGCCTTATGTTTCTAGCGCGCCTCTTGTGCGGGGTACTTCTAGAGGTCAATCAAGTAGACCTAGCTCCAGTTAGGCACAACCACCACGTCCCCCTAGAGCATGTTTCGAGTGTGGTGACACATGTCACATGGTTAGAGACTGCCCCGGACTTGGTAGGGGTGCATTTTCACATACTTCTCAGCCGCAACATACCTCTCAGAGTTCTCAGGCTATGGTTCCAGCTCGCAATGCTACCCCACCTGCCCAACCGTCCAGGGGTGGAGGATGGATAGATAGGGGTCACCCTTGTAAGAGGGGCCGGGCTAGATATTATTGCATTCCTTATCGCACTGAGGCGGTTGCCTCCGATTCTGTCATCACAGGTATTATTCTGATTTGTCATAGAGAGGCGTCGGTTCTATTCGATTCAGGCTCTACTTATTCATATATGTCCTCTTATTTTGCTTTGCATTTGGGTGTGCCTCGGGATTCTTTGAGTGCCCTCGTTTATGTTTCTACTCCTGTTGGAGATTCTCTTGTTGTGGACCACATGTACCAGTCATGTTTGGTTACTATTCATGGTTTTGAGACCAGGGCTGATCTAGTATTACTTAGTATGGTTGACTTTGATATTATTCTGGGCATGGACTGGTTGTTCCCCATCATACTATTCTTGATTGTCTCGCCAAAACCATGACGCTGGCTATGCCAGGTGTTCCACTTGTTGAGTAGAGTGGTACTTTAAATCATACTCCCAGTAGGGTTATCTCTTTCCTTAAAGCTCAATGTATGGTTGAGAAGAGGTGTGTCGCGTATTTAGCTTATGTGAGAGATGTCAGTGTTGACACCCTTTATATTGATTCAGTCCCAATGGTACGTGATTTTCTCGATGTGTTTCCAGCTGATCTTTTGGGCATGCCGCCTAATAGAGATATCGATTTTGGCATTGATCTATTGTTAGGCACTCAGCCCGTTTCTATTCCTCCATATCTCATGGTTCCTCCTGAGTTGAAGGAGTTGAAGGATTAGTTGTAGAAATTATTGGGTAAGGGTTTTGTTCGACCCAATATTTCGCCATGGGGTGCTCCTGTCTTGTTTAGTACCGATATCCTTTACCTCGTGTTGATGATCCAGTATAGTGCTTCAGACTCTGAGGGAGAAGAGATTATATGCAAAGTTCTCAAAGTGTGAGTTCTGGCTGAGTTCTGTGGCATTCCTAGGACACGTGGTATCGAGTGAGGGCATTCGAGTGGATCCGAGGAAGGTGAAAGGCCGTGCAGAGTTGGACCAGGCCCTCCTCAGCTTCAGAGATTCACAGTTTCCTTGGCTTGGCGGGATATTACCGTCGCTTTGTAGAGGGGCTTTCATCGATTGCGGCCCCTATGACTAGGTTGACTCAAAAGGGTGCCCCATTTCAGTAGACAGAGGAGTGTTAGGCTGACTTTTAAAAGCTCAAGACAACTTTTGACTTTAGCCTCAATTTTGATGCTGCCTACCGGTTTAGGGTCTTATACAGTTTATTGTGATGCCTTACGGGTTGGACGTGAAGTAGTATTGATGCATGACAGTAGGGTGATTGACTATGCGTCTAGACATTTGAAGGTGCATGAAAAGAACTACCCTATCCATGATCTTGAGTTAGCTACCATAGTTCACGCCTTGAAGATCTCGCATCATTATTTGTATGGGGTGCTTTATGAGATTTACACTGACCATCGGAGTTTGCAGCACTTTCTTAAGCAGAAGGACCTGAATATGCGTCAGAGGAGATGGTTAGAGTTGTTAAAGGATTATGATATTACTATTTTTTATCACTTGAGCAAGGCCAATGTGGTTGCCGATGCTTTGAGTTGTCGGCCGGAGAGTTTGGGGAGTTTGGCATATTTACCAGTATCAGAGAGACCTATGGCGATGGATGTTCAGGCATTATCCCTACAGCTCATGAGATTGGACCTTTCAGAGCCCAGTCAAGTTATAGCCTGTGTGGTTTATCGATCTTCCCTATTTGATCACATCAGGGAGCAGCGGTATGATGACCCTCATTTGCTTGTCGTTCAGGATAGAGTTCGGTGTGGTGATGCTAGATATGTTACCATCGGGGATGATGGGGTATTGAGGATGTAGGGCCAAATTTGTATGCCCAATATCGATGATCTTCGAGAGTTGATTCTAGCAGAGGCCCATACCTCGCGGTTTTCTATCCATTCGGGTGTCGTGAAGATGTATCAGTACTTGAGGCAGCACTACTTGTGGAGGCGGATGAAGAAGGATATAGTTGACTATGTGTCTAGATGCCTCAACTGCCAGCAGGTGAAGTATGAGCACCAGTGTCCGCGTGGGTTGCTACAGTAGATTGAGATCCCAGAGTGGAAGTGAGAGTGTAGGACTTCATATCTGCACTCCTACCGACCGTGAAGAAGTTTGATTCTATTTGGGTCATTATGGATCGGCTGACCAAGTCCGCTCATTTCATACCTGTGTGTACCACTTATTCATCAGAGCGGTTGACGAAGATTTACATCAGAAAGATTCTGATTGCATGGTATTCCAGTTTCTATCATCATAGACAAAGGTACTCAGTTTACATCGTGTTTCTGGAGAGCTCTGCAACAGGAGTTAGGCACCCAGGTGGAGTTGAGCACGAAATTTTACCCCCAGATGGACGGGAAATCCAATGGTTCTTTTAGCTCCATTAGGTGATTTCGAGGTTGGGAGCATGTTCGAAATGTAATTTGGAGGTCCGTAGCTCATTTAGGCTTGAAATGCCGAAGTTTGAATTTTTGAAGTTTCCGGTCCGATAGTGAGTTTTTGATCCAGGGGTCATATTGGAATTTTGGAAGTTGCTGTAGCTCCATCATGTCATTTGGTATGTGTGTGCAAAAGTTTAGGTCATTCGGGCGAGGTTTGGGTATGTTTCAGATCGAAAGCATATTTTGGATGAACTTGAAGTTCTTAGGCTTGAATCTTTGATTTAATCGGGTTTCCGGTGTTGTTTTAGATTTTTTAAGGATTAGTACAAGTTCGAATAAGGCATTGGATGGTATTGGTGTTTTTGGTTGGGGTCACGGGGGCCCTAGGACTATTTCGGATGGTCGACGGGTAGAATTCCTAAAGTGTGCAACATCTGAACTTCTCATCTTCTGGTATTTCCGCTTTTGCGGCTTGGGAACCACAGAAACGGCGCCGCATAAGCGGCTTCTTCATTGCATAAGCAGAGTTGGGCACCACCTCAGGAAAACCATAGAAGCAGTCTCCTTTCCGCATAAGCGAAACCGCAAATGCTGTTAATGGTCCGCAGAAGCGAACTCTGGTCACTTTAGTGGAACCGCAAAAGTGGTTGGTTCTTCCGCAAATGCGGGACCACAAAAACGGTCCTTGGACCGCAAAAGCGGAAACGATTGTTCTGATAAGGGTATATGTGAGGCTTAATTTCAAAAGTTGGAAAATCAATTGAGAGCTTGGAAGAAGGCAATTTTGAGTGGGTTTTGAAGAGAAGATCATTGGGTAACATTGCTTTGATCCTTTCTAGTTATATTTCATCATTACCTAGTTAAATCAACCATTAGAATTCAAATTCAAGGTCTAAAATTGGAAAAAATGGGTGAAACTTCTTAGACTTAATTATGTAATTTTGAGTGGGCATTTGACCTCCGATTTGGGAGATTTTTATATGGTTAGACTCGTGAGAGTACGAGGGTTTTAAAAATGTGAAAGTTTTTCGATTCCGAGCCATTGACATGAGGGGATTTTGGTCATTTTACCTATTTTCTCGGCCTAGCTTTAATTTTAATAGTGGAATCATTTGTTTGCAATATTATTTATGATGTGTAATTGAATTGAATAGATTTTGACCATTTGGAGTCGGATACTCGTGGCAATGGCATCGTTCCTTAGTTGATTTTGCACCGGTTCGAGGTAAGTGGCTTGTCTAACTTTGTGTGGAGGACCTTACCCCTTAGGACTGTTCTTGATATTTGAGTGTATTGTACGTGAGGTGACGGGCACGTACTTGAGTCGATTGATGAAAAATCCGGTTTTGCCTAAGTTGTTAATATTTAGCTCCCTTTCTTACTTGCCTTATCTTACTTGAAGCTTATTACTTGTGCTAGGCTAGGAAAGCATGTTTAATATACTTAGTTGCCTAATTCCTTAAGTTGCTTAATTGTACTACGTGAAGCATGCTAGACTAGTTCTATCTGTTGCTCTATTTTTTTCGTACTTGATTCCCTTGGTTTGTTTTTGGCTATAATTGCGCATTTACATTGGGACTACGGATGTGGGATTCCGATGGCTCCCCCCTTGTTTGTTTACTTTGGGACTATGGGTTCGATTCTTGGGAGACCCCCCTGCACTTTTACGGGACGATATATGAGAGATCCCCCTGCTCTTTTATTTTGGCACTACGGGACATTATCCTGGAAGATCCCCTACACACTGGTGATTGGACTATGAGACGGTATCTCAGGAGATTCTTTGATATTGATATGAGAGTTGGACTACGGGATGGTATTGGCACGCCCCAAATCGAGAGACATGACCGGTGCCTGACCGGGTAGTCCCAGTCAAGCGGACCTGGGTGCCTTTCCTAACCCGCGTGTTACCCTTGTATTGTTCATTACTTATAAGCCAAAGATCTTACCAATTATAACTAAATTCACATTTTTCAAACATAACCACACGATTTACTTACTACAAGTTTACAATTTACAACGCCCAACATAATATATACATAAGACTATAATCCCACAGTTTACTGTCTACGGAGCCTCTAGGATGCAAAGGATGATACAATACTTGGCGGCAACAAGGCTCCGGCTATACCTTACAATAAAAATAAAAATCCAAAATAGCAGTGGCGAGAGCAACGCAGGGCCCCGGGAGGAAAGGGGCTCACCAAAACGGCTAGTGGAAGATGAAGAATGCTACTGCCGATGAGCTGAAGTGCCTGCTACGGATCCACCTACAATCATAACACGAATGTAGCGTCCCCGGCAAAAGGGACGTCAGTACACTGGAATTGTAATGGTATGTATGGACAAGCTTTGTCCCAAGTAAACTCAAGCCATAAATCAAATAAACAATCATAGTAGGCAACCAGCGATTACACCAAGAAATAACAAAGCCAGCCAATCACGTTCCCACTTCGTTTTAAGTAGTCCCCAGCCCAAGTACAAATAAAGTTCAACAAGGAAGGAAACAATGAAACAAACATGGGAAGCACAATCAAGTCAAACAAAAGGGCAATCAGTGCCCCACAGGTTGCAAACTCTCCTGCTGTCTCCTTTCACAATTTCACATCAATGATTCCATATCAATTTCAATGGCGATTTCGATCGTTTTACACCCTTATTACCTCGGCCACCCTTATCACCCCAACCCACACCTTATTACTTCGTGTTGTGGCGCGCAACCCGATCCCACCGTACAGTTTCAAATCACAACAAGCACAAACAGCAAACAAGAGCACTACACAAGATTACAAACAAGGGCATTAAGCGAATCACAAATTGGTTCATGCTTTCAAATACTTTTCAAGCCGGTATCACAACCAAGTTACAATGTTTCCATATCCAAGCGTACCCATACTATTGTGTTCGACAGTTTATCACAATTCGAGTTATTTCATTAGTTTTCCACAAGAAGCCAAGTATGCCATCATTACAATCGTTCTCAGTTTCCTTACCAAATATGACTTCCTTTTTCATCTTTCGGTTCTCATCACATACCACACAACACATAGTTCAAATCAATTAAATACCCAACAACTAAATCAAAGATTTACACAACAATTCTCAAATTATCACATACCAAATGAATTGTACACATAAGGCGATTTCACAAGGATCAAAGTTAGCCATACATAGCTGGAGTCGAATTTACTTTCTTCAATCTCTTACTTTAAGTTCACCCAAGTTATCCTATGTTTCCAACTTCCGTTTTTGCAAACTCTTACTCCTAACCACTTCTTTTTACTAAATTTCAAGTTCAAATAACATCCATGAGTGGCAAATTCTATTTTCAAAAGCTAAAGCATGAAAATCTTTCTCCACCTTTGACAATTGAAAATTAGAGAAAATTGGCTAGGGTTTTTACCTTTTAGAGATTGGGGAAGATGACACTTGCCCTAGGATCTTCTGACCAAATGATTAGAAATAATCTTTGAAGTTGGTTAGATTTCTCTCTCTACAATCCTTCTTTCCTCTCTCTAGTTTTGCTAAAAAAATATGAGAAAATGAAGGTTTAAGGTGTTTTGTTAAAGAAGGAGTCGGGTTAAAATTTTATTAAAATCTGGGCCGAGTCAAATCTGTGGTCGCATCTACGATCGCAAAATCAACATGCGGTCCGCATAATGGACCGCAGAATTGCCCCAAAAATTCACCAGTTCTGTTACCATATGCGACCAGAATGCGGTCCGCATTCGTGTTTTGCGGTCGTAGAATGCACCGCAGAATTGACACTAAAGAATTCTCAAGAAATTATGCGATGGATCTGCAGTCCGCATTTTCGTTATGCGATCGCATATTGGACCGCATTTTTAACACAAATTTTGGAAAACTTTCTGTTAAACTCTGCGGTAGGAATGCAGTCCACATAGTAGATCTGCGACCGCGTTCTTGACAGCAGAATCAACATTTTCTGGAAAATTTTATTCTTTCAATTTTTAAAGCTTAAATCACTACCAAGGGTCTGAACGGCAGCGAGCTATCTCGCCGCGAAGAATTCTACGCCTTCCTAACACATTATTCGGACCATGGCAGCACATCTACTAGGTTTTTAAGCACAAAAAATTTTACGGGGCCTTACATCCTCCCCCCTCCCCCTTAAAATCATTCGTCCTCGAATGATGATTTTGAAAATCAGTTGGTTTTGAAAGACATGATATGCAAACTGTCAAAATTTTCACTAACCCCCATATTTTAGAAAACTTTTGCTAGAGTTTCCTTTGTATTATGGACATATCCACCTGTCAGAGAGCCCCCGAAACACATTACCAAACAACAACACACAATTACAACATTTTCCCTGGCTTGTACACACTTTCTTACCTCAACGATTGCAGATATTCTATCACATTGTTACATTTGCACATAATCTATCTACTTCAATGAGTCTTTTCCCTATTTAACCCTCTCAATACACCATATACACATAAACAAACAATTATCGATTTACACTTACTATTAGTTGTTTATTTAACACATGAGTCTTTATAAGGCTTTTGATTTATCAAGGAAGGTTCAAGTGACCCAAGGTAACAACACATATAACTCTTTGCAAAATGAAAGAAACTTTACTAACACTAAGAAGGAAGCAATTTGGACAAGACAATAGTTGTTTCAAAAAGGTAGAAGGGTCGCCTAATTTCTTCTAAGCTTGATCAAACAGATGGGGGTACTTTTCCTTCATCTCTTTTTCAGCCTCCCATTTGGCCTCCTCAACTTGTTGACTTTGCCACAATACTTTGACAGAGGCAACTTCCTTATTTCTCAACTTATGAACTTGCCTATCAAGGATGGCAACCGGAACTTCTTCATATGACAAATCTTCATTCACCTCAATAGCCTCGACCGGCATGATGGTGGATGGATCTCCAATCACTTTCTTCAACATGGACACATGGAACACCGGGTGCACTGATGACATTTCAGGAGGCAACTCCAGCCTATAAGCAACTTGACCAATCTTTTGAACTATCCGATATAGCCCGACATACCTAGGACTCAAATTTCCCTTTCTTCCCGAATCGCATGACTCCTATATAGGAGATACCGTCAAGAACACCCAATCATTGACTTGAAATTCTAAATATCTTCGGCGAACGTCTGCATAGGATTTTTGGCGACACTGTGCAGTTTTCATCCTCTCCTGAATAACCTTAACTTTTTCCATAGCTGGGTACACCAGATCTGGCCCTAGCAATTTCGCTTCACCTACCTCAAACCATCCAATTGGCGACCTACATCTCCTCCCGTACAATGCCTCAAACGGGGCCATCTAAATGCTAGCATGAAAGTTGTTATTATAAGCAAATTCTATCAGTGGTAAGTGTTCATCCCAATTACCTTTGAAATCCAAAACACAAGCCCACAACGAACCTAGAGCTCTGATACCAACTTGTCACGACCCTAGTTCACCAATTGTGAACATGTCGTGATGGCACCCAGTCCCCACGACTAGGTAAGCCTAACACGTTGCGGAATCCATAAATTATAAACACTTAAATAGGAAACGGCGGAAAATAACATAAAAGATATGTAATCCGTGCCGCTTGGCACATACATCCGTCACAAAATAAATAAAACACTACCAAGATCCGGAACCCCACGGTAACACAGACTAAAAGAGAAATACAACTGGGGCTCTATGTATAAAGAGTTTCTAACAACGACATGAAGAAAAATGTCAACTAGTACTACTAGAATAGAAGGGAAGCCTCCGGATCCGCGGACGTAGCGGATCATACCTCGAAGTCTCCCAGAAAGCTGCGGAATCACCTAGTACGAGCCTGCTCTGATGTACCTGGATCTGCACAACAAAAGTGTGCAGAAGAGTAGCATGAGTACACCACGGCGGTACTCGGTAAGTGCCAAGCCTAACCTCGATGGAGTAGTGACGAGGAAGGTCAGGGCCCTACTGAGAAACAATAATAATATGATGATAACAAAATAAACAGTTTAACAGATAACAACAAAATTTCCAAAATAACAACTTTTACTAAAACTGTCTACAATCAAGCTAATAACAAATAACCAACTCAATAAACAAGTCCAGGATCTGTGGGAATTGAACCCACAGTCCCATTCTCAGTACCCCTGGGTCTCCGGGAATCGAACCCGCAGCCCATGTCTCAATAGTATCACAATAACTCAGGATCTCCGGGAATCGAACCCGTAGTCCCTACCAATAACTCAGGATCTCGGGAATCGAACCCGTAGTCCCTACCAATAACTCAGGATCTCGGGAATCGAACCCGTAGTCCCTACCAATAACTCAGGGATCTCGGGAATCGAACCCGTAGTCCCTACCAATAACTCAGGATCTCGGGAATCGAACCCGTAGTCCCTACCAATAACTCAGGATCTCGGGAATCGAACCCGTAGTCCCTACCAATAACTCAGGATCTCGGGAATCGAACCCGTAGTCCCTACCAATATCACGTCGGGTCTCTGGGAATCGAACCCACAGCCCTGGGTCTCCGGGAATCGAACCCGCAGTCCACAAGCACAGCCAATTAAGGAAATCCACAGAGAGAAATAATTATGCTCAACTATAACTTCACCGAAAAATAGTGCCAATAATTAACAAGGAGTTCAAATAAGGCAATTAGGCAACTAAACAGTTAAGTGCTACCTAATCATGCTCTTCTAACCACTACCGGGTAAAATATCAAATTAACAACCAAGACAAGGATATCGCTCATCGAACATTTGAATAAAGTACGTGTTCAACAACCAGCGCATGTACACGCCCGTCACCTCGCGTACAAGGCATTTAAACTATCACATAATATCCTAGGGGTGAAAATTCCCCCACACGAGGTTAGACAAGCCACTTACCTCAATTCCGGTACAAAACCGCTAAGCAATAACCCTCTTGCCACGAATGTCGGCCTCCACAATTGTAGAATCCTGATAAAAATCAATAGAATCACATCAAAATAGGCCAATTGGGCATTACCCAATCAAATTAACTCAAAATTCACCAAAACCCACAAGTTGCCAAAACCCGACTTTCGGTACGCTTATCGAAAAATCACGAAAAATATATATTCGGGTTCCTTATCTCAATACGAGTCCTGAGCATATCAATTTTACCAAAATCGGACTCCATTTGCCCATTCAAAACCTTGATTTTCTAAAGTCCAAGACTAGGGCTAAACCCTCCATAATTACCCCAAATTCCTCCATTTTCATGATATAATTGCATGATATTATCAATACTAATCATAATATGAGTTCATAGTTGATTACCTGATGATTTCCCTTGATTTCCTCCTCAAAATCGCCCTTAAGCCGAGACCCCCAAATGTTAAAATGTTATGAAATTTTTCTAACTTCTGATACACTTAACTTACAGCGATTTTCGCTTCTGCGGAGAAATTTCCGCTCCTACGAGTCCGTATCCGCGACCAAAGGGTCGCTTCAGCGGTTCCAGGCCTAGCCGGCCAATTTCGCTTCTGCGAGCAAAGGACCGCTTAAGCGCTCCCGCTTCTGCGATGAAACGTCCGCTTCTGCGAAAACATCCGCTTCTGCGCACCAGAGTCCGCTCCTGCGGACTCGCCGAGGCGGTCAAGTGTCCGCTTCTGCGGACCTTCCCATTTTCTTCTCGTCCGCTTCTGCGATCACTGGCTCGCACCAGCGACACCGTTTCAGCGGAAGGATTTCCGCTTCTGCGTAACCAAGTGCTCCTGCGCCCCTCGTCCGCTTCTGCGGACTCGCTCCTGCGCCCCAAAAGTCCGCAGGAGCGGAAACAACAGAAGCAGTGCACCAGTTCTGCAATTTTTCCATGTTTTTCTCCCGATTAACCATCCGAAAACACCCCGAGGCCCCCGGGACCTCATCTAAACATACCAACACATCTTAATACCTAATTCGAACTTGCTCAAATCCTCAAAACACGTCTAACAACATCAAAACCCATAATTCACATCGAATTCAAGCCTAAATTTCTTAAAACTTTCCGAATTGCATATTCGATCAAAAACCCGTCCAAACGACGTCCGAATGACCTGAAAATTTGCGGACATATCCAAAATCTCATAACGAAGCTACAGAAATTGTCGGAATTCCATTCCGACCCCCGGATCGAAATCTCACCTATCGATCGGATTCGCCAAAATTTTAACCTTCGGCATTTCAAGCCTAATTGAGCTACGGACCTCCAAAATACATTCCGAACGCGCTCCTAACCCCGAAATCACCTAACGGAGCTAATGGAACCATCGGATTTCCGTTCCGAGATCGTCTTAACAACTGTTCCGGCTATAGACCGTTTTCTAGTTTCAAAGCTCTTATTTGGGGACTAAGTGTCCCAAAATGCTCAAATTTTCGGAACCGACTCTCCCGGCAACCCACAATAGCAGAAATGAACTTAGGGGAACAGTTAAATTAGGGATTAGGGCGTAATTTTCTAAAACGACCGGTCGGGTCGTTACATCTTCCCACACTTAAAGATTCGTTCGTCCTCGAACGAGCATAGAAAACATACCTGGAGTAGTGAAAAGATGAGGGTACTGGCTGCGCATATCCTGCTCGGTCTCCCAAGTCGCCTCCTCGACCGGCTGGCCCCGCCTGAACCTTTACCAAAGCGATGTTCTTTGACCTTAGCTTTCTGACCTGCCTGTCTAGAATGGCTACCGGCTCCTCAACATAAGACGGATCCTTGTCTAGCTGAACAGAAGTGAAATCCAACACATGCGACGGGTCACCATGGTATCTCCGGAGCATGGAGACATGAAATACGGGGTGAACTCCGGCTAGGCCGGGAGGTAAGGCCAACTCATAAGCAACCTCCCCAACACGCCTCAAAATCTCAAAAGGGCCAATAAATCTAGGACTCAGCTTCCCTTTCTTCCCAAACCTCATAACGCCCTTCATGGGCGAGACGCGAAGCAGAACCCGCTCACCAACCATAAAAGCCACATCGCGAACCTTTTTGTCCGCATAACTCTTCTGTCTGGACTGGGCCGCACGAAGTCTGTCCCGAATCACCTTGACCTTGTCCATAGCCTCCTGAACCATATCAGTACCTAGCAACCTGGCCTCGCCCGGCTCAAACCAACCCACGGGAGACCTGCACCTCCTACCATATAGGGCCTCGTACGGTGCCATCCGAATACTAGACTGGTAGCTGTTGTTATAAGCAAACTCCGCCAGTGGCAAGAAGTGATCCCATGAACCTCCAAACTCAATCACGCACGCACGGAGCATATCCTCCAAAATCCGAATAGTGCGCTCGGACTGCCCATCAGTCTGGGGGTGAAATGCTGTGCTCAGCTCCACCCGAGTACCTAACTCCTGCTGTACGGCTCTCCAGAACCGTGAAGTGAACTGGGTGCCTCTATCCGAAATGATGGAAACTGGAATACCATGCAGTCGAACTATCTCCCTGATGTAGATCTCCGCCAGTCGCTCCGATGAATAAGTAGTGCTCACCGATATGAAATGGGCGGACTTGGTCAGTCGATCCACAATAACCCAAATGGAATCAAACTTCCTAACAGTCCGTGGAAGCCCAGATACAAAGTCCATGGTGATACGCTTCCATTTCCACTCTGGAATCTCAATCTGGTGCATCAATCCACCTGGACGCTGATGTTCATACTCCACCTGCTGACTGTTGAGGCATCTGGAAACATAATCAACTATATCCCTCTTCATCCGCCTCCACCAGTAATCTTGTTTCAAGTCCTGATACATCTTCGCGGCACCCGGATGGATGGAATACCGCGAACTATGGGCCTCTGCTAGAATCAGCTCTCGAAGATCATCTACAATGGGCACACAGATACGCCCCTGCATCCTCATAATTCCATCATCCCCGATGGTAACATCCCGAGCATCACCACGCCGAACTCTATCCTGAAGGACAAGCAAATGAGGGTCGTCGAACTGACGCTCCCCGATGCGGTCAAATAGAGAAGACCGAGAAACCACACAAGCTAGAACCCGGCTGGGCTCCGAAAGATCCAGTCTAACCAACTGCCTGGCCAAAGCCTGAACATCCATCGCCATAGGCCTCTCCGAAGCTGGTAGATATGCCAAGCTTCCCAAACTCTCTGCCCGACGACTCAAGGCATCAGCAACCACATTAGCCTTGCCCGGATGATAGAGAATAGTAATATCATAGTCCTTCGGTAGTTCCAACCATCTCCTCTGACGCATATTCAGGTCCTTCTGCTTAAGCAAGTGCTGCAAGCTCCGGTGATCAGTGTAGATCTCACAAGGAACTCCATATAAATAATGACGCCAAATTTTCAAGGCGTGAACAATGGCAGCTAGCTCCAAATCATGAACAGGGTAATTCTTCTCATGCACCTTCAGCTGTCTCGACGCGTAGGCAATCACCCTACCGTCCTGCATCAATACCGCACCGAGTCCAACTCGTGAGGCATCACAATATACAGTATAGGACCCCGAACCTGTAGGCAACATCAATATAGGGGCCGAAGTCAACGCTGTCTTGAGCTTCTGAAAGCTCGCCTCACACTCGTCTGTCCACCGAAAAGGGGCACCCTTTTGGGTCAATCTAGTCATAGGTGCTGCAATCGAAGAGAACCCCTCTACGAAACGACGGTAGTAGCCCGCCAAACCAAGGAAACTGCGAATCTCAGTAGCGGAGGAGGGTCTGGGCCAACTCTGCACGGCCTCCACCTTCCTCGGATCTACTCGAATACCATCACTCGACACCACGTGGCCCAAAAATGCCACAGAACTCAACCAAAATTCACATTTAGAGAACTTGGCATAAAGTTGCTTCTCCCTCAGGATCTGAAGCACTATCCTCAAATGTTGCTCGTGCTCTTCCCGGCTCCGAGAATATACTAGAATATCATCAATGAAGACAATCACGAACGAGTCCAGATAAGGCCTGAACACACTGTGCATCAAATGCATAAATGCTGCTGGGGCATTAGTCAACCCAAAAGACATCACGAGGAACTCATAGTGACCATATCGGGTCCTGAAGGTAGTCTTCGGGATATCTGGCTCCCGAATCTTCAGCTGGTGATACCCAGAGCGCAAATCAATCTTAGAAAACACATGTGCGCCCTGTAACTGGTCAAATAAATCATCAATACGGGGCAAAGGATACCGGTTCTTCACTGTAACCTTGTTCAGCTGACGATAGTCAATACACATACGCATAGAACCGTCTTTCTTCTTCACAAACAATACAGGAGCACCCCAAGGCGAAACACTGGGTCGAATAAAACCCTTGCCCAATAGCTCCTGTAACTGATCCTTCAACTCCTTTAATTCAGGAGGAGCCATACGGTACGGTGGAATAGAAATGGGCTGAGTGCCCGGCAACAAGTCAATAGCAAAGTCAATGTCTCTGTCGGGCGGCATGCCCGGAAGATCGGCTGGAAATACATCAGCAAAGTCACGTACCACATGAACAGAATCAATGGAGGGAGTATCAACACTGACGTCCCGCACATAGGCGAGATAAGCAGCACACCCCTTCTCAACCATACGCTGAGCTCCGAGAAAAGAAATAACACGGCTAGGGGTGTGATCTAGAGTACCACTCCACTCAATACGTGGAATGCCTGGCATAGCCAGCGTCACGGTCTTGGCGTGACAATCAAGAATAGCATAATGGGGCGACAACCAGTCCATGCCCAGAATAATATCAAAATCGACCATCCCGAGCAGCAATAAATCCGCTCTGGTCTCAAAATCACAAATAGTAACCAAACACGACCGATATACGCGGTCCACAGCCAAAGAATCACCCACCGGAGTGGAAACATAAATGGGGGCACTCAAAGAATCCCGAGGCACACCCGGATGAGAAGCAAAGTAAGAAGACACATATGAAAAGGTGGAACCGGGGTCGAATAGAACCGATGCCTCCCTGTGACTAACCGGAATAATACCTGTGATAACAGAGTCGGATGCAACAGCCGCGGCGCGATCGGGAATAGCATAGAATCCGGCTCGTCCCCCTCTCGAGGGCGGCCTCTAGAACCCGACCCCCGCCCCGGCTGGCCGGGCGGTGGAATAGCAGCTGGAGGCCGGAATGATAGCCTCGCCGACCACGAGAGCCACGGCCGATGTCTGCGACGGCGGTGAGATGCTCCTCCTACGCCCGGGGCACTCCCTAACCGGGTGGCGAGTATCCCCGCACCCAAAGCAAGCCCTAGGAGGACACGGTGACCGTGGTCGACCGGCCTCTCCCCACTAGCTCGACCTGCGGAAGGACCCGCGCGGGAGGTGCACCGGAAGCCGGGGAGCATAATAAGGCTCCGAGGTGCTGGAAGAGCTCTGGAGTACTACCCGCTGCGGGCAATGCCGAATGAACCGGTCGACCGGAATAACCCCCGCCAAAACGACCGGCTGATGAAGTGCGGGCACCGGAGAAATGGCCCGACTCACGAGACCTCTTGGCCTCCCTCTCTCCCCGCTCTCTAGGGAGCATACTCTCGATCCTCCCGGCAATGCTAACTGCCTGCTGATAAGATATATCTGTCTCCAACTCTCTGGCCATGCTGGACCGGATAGGCGGAATCAGGCCCTCAATAAATCTCCGCACTCTCTCCCGAACCGTGGCTACCAAGGCCGGTGCATGCTTGGCCAGACGGGTGAAACTGATGGCATACTCCGATACTGACATGGAGCCCTGTCGCAACCGCTCAAACTCCGAGCGCCAAGAATCCCTAAGGCTCTGTGGAACAAACTCCCTCAAAAATAGATCTGAAAACTGCGTCCAAGTCAATGAAGCAGACTCCTCCGGACTATCCAACTCATACGTGCGCCACCAATCATAAGCGGCCCCGCGAAACTGAAAAGCAATGAAGGAAACCCCGCTGGTCTCCACAATCCCCATAGTACGAAGAATACGATGACACTCCTCTAGAAAACCCAATGCATCATCCTGAAACCAGACCACTAAACACTGGAGGGTCATATTTCTTGAACCTCTCCAATCTACGCTGCTCGTCCTCAGAGGCAGCCGGTCCACCTCCTGGTTGTGCTGGGGCGGCAGGAGGCATAACCAAAACATCTGGAACATGTCCCACTGGCACACGCTGCTCCGGTGTAACGGCTACGGGAGTCTGGGCCCCTCCCCCGGCCTGAGATGTAGCTGCAACAAGAGGAAGCAGTCCTGCCTGGGCTAAAGTGGTATACATGCTCATGAACTGAGCCAGGGTCTCCTGTAGTGCTGGAGTAGTAGCAGCTGTAGTCGGTGTACCAGGTGCTTGCGCTCCAACCTGGTCTACCGGTGGCACCTCAGCGGCAGCGCGCGATGGTGCTGTGGCTGCACCTCGGGCGCGTCTTCGTCCTCTACCTCGGCCCCGGCCTCTGACGGCAGCAACAGGGGGCGCGGGTACCTGATCATCGCGGTTAGCTCGTGTCCTCACCATCTGTGAGAGAATAGAAAGCAGTAGAACATATGATATAGGCTTCAACTGAATAAATGGCGCACGATAAGGAATTCAAAGAATTGAAGAGTTTCCTAAACAGTTACATAGCCCCTCGTAGATAAATACAGACGTCTCCGTATCGATCAGCGAGAATCTAAGTAACCGGTCTGTGTCCCGTGACTCCTACGAACCTAGAGCTCTAATACCAACTTGTCACGACCCTAGTTCACCAATTGTGAACATGTCGTGATGGCACCCGGTCCCCACGACTAGGTAAGCCTAACACGTTGCGGAATCTATAAATTATAATTACTTAAATAGGAAACAACGGAAAATAACATAAAAGATATGTAATCCGTGCCGCTTGGCACATACATCCGTCACAAAATAAATAAAACACTACCAAGATCCGGAACCCCACGGTAACACAGACTAAAAGAGAAATACAACTGGGGCTCTATGTATAAAGAGTTTCTAACAACGAAATGAGGAAAAATGTCAACTAGTAATACTAGAATAGAAGGGAAGCCTCCGGATCCGCGGACGTAGCAGATCATACCTCGAAGTCTCCCAGAAAGCTGCAGAATCACCTAGTACGAGCCTGCTCTGATGTACCCGGATCTGCACAACAAAAGTGTGCAGAAGAGTAGCATGAGTACACCACGGCGGTACTCAGTAAGTGCCAAGCCTAACCTCGATGGAGTAGTGACGAGGAAGGTCAGGGCCCTACTGAGAAGCAATAATATAGTGATAATAACAATAATAAATAGTTTAAATGATAATAATTTCCGCAATAACAATAATAAAATGATTACTGCAACCGTCTACAATTTAAGCTAACAACAAATAACCAACTCAATAAAACAAGTCCAGGACCTGTGGGTTATTGAACCCACAGTCCCATTCTCAATACCTCTGGGTCTCCGGGAATCGAACCCACAGCCCATGTCTCAAAAATATCTCAATAACTCGGGATCTCCGGGAATCGAACCCGCAGTCCCTACCAATAACTCGGGATCTCGGGAATCGAACCCGTAGTCCCTACCAATAACTTAGGATCTCGGGAATCGAACCCGTAGTCCCTACCAATAACTCAGGATCTCGGGAATCGAACCCGTAGTCCCTACCAATAACTCAGGACCTCGGGAATCGAACCCGTAGTCCCTACCAATAACTCAGGATCTCGGGAATCGAACCCGTAGTCCCTACCAATAACTCACGATCTCGGGAATCGAACCCGTAGTCCCTACCAATATCACATCGGGTCTCTGGGAATCGAACCCACAGCCCTGGGTCTCCGGGAATCGAACCCGCAGTCCACAAACACAGCCAATTAAGGAAATCCACAGAGAGAAATAATTATGCTCAACTATAACTTCACCGAAAAATAGTGCCAATAATTAACAAGGAGTTCAAATAAGGCAATTAGGCAACTAAACAGTTAAGTGCTACCTAATCATGCTCTTCTAACCACTACCGGGTAAAATATCAAATTAACAACCAAGACAAGGATATCGCTCATCGAACATTTGAATAAAGTACGTGTTCAACAACCAGCGCATGTACACGCCCGTCACCTCGCGTACAAGGCATTTAAACTATCACATAATATCCTAGGGGTGAAAATTCCCCCACACGAGGTTAGACAAGCCACTTACCTCAATTCCGGTACAAAACCGCTAAGCAATAACCCTCTTGCCACGAATGTCGGCCTCCACAAGTGTAGAATCTGATAAAAATCAATAGAATCACATCAAAATAGGCCAATTGGGCATTACCCAATCAAATTAACTCAAAATTCACCAAAACCCACAAGTTGCCAAAACCCGACTTTCGGTACGCTTATCGAAAAATCACGAAAAATATATATTCGGGTTCCTTATCTCAATACGAGTCCTGAGCATATCAATTTTACCAAAATCGGACTCCATTTGCCCATTCAAAACCTTGATTTTCTAAAGTCCAAGACTAGGGCTAAACCCTCCATAATTACCCCAAATTCCTCCATTTTCATGATATAATTGCATGATATTATCAATACTAATCATAATATGAGTTCATAGTTGATTACCCTGATGATTTCCCTTGATTTCCTCCTCAAAATCGCCCAAAATCGCCCTTAAGCCGAGACCCCCAAATGTTAAAATGTTTCTGAAATTTTCTAACTTCTGATACACTTACTTACAGCGATTTTCGCTTCTGCGGAACATTTTCCGCTTCTACGCTCCCGTATCCGCGACCAAAGGGTCGCTTCAACGGTTACAGGCCTAGCCGGCCATTTCCGCTTCTGCGAATAAAGGGCCGCTTCAGCGGACCCGCTTCTGCGAAGAAGCCTACGCTTCCGCGGACAAATCCGCCTCTGCGCATCACTGACCGCTTCTGCGGTCTCGCCCAAACGGAAAAACGTCCGCTTCTGCGGACCATGCCCAATTTCTCTCGTCCGCTTCTGCGATCCCAGGCTCGCACCAGCGACCCCGCTTCAGCGGAAATTCTTCCGCTTCTGCGGAACCACCCGCTCCTGCGCACCTCGTCCGCTTCTGCGGACTCGCTCCTGCGTCCAAAAGTCCGCAGGAGCGGAAACAACAGAAGCAGTGCACCAGTTCTGCAATTTTTCCATGTTTTTCTCCCGATTAACCATCCGAAAACACCTCGAGGCCCCCGGGACCTCATCTAAACATACCAACACATCTTAATACCTAATTCGAACTTGCTCAAATCCTCAAAACACGTCTAACAACATCAAAACCCATAATTCACATCGAATTCAAGCCTAAATTTCTTAAAACTTTCCGAATTGCATATTCGATCAAAAACCCGTCCAAACGACGTCCGAATGACCTGAAAATTTGCGGACATATCCAAAATCTCATAACGAAGCTACAGAAATTGTCGGAATTCCATTCCGACCCCCGGATCGAAATCTCACCTATCGATCGGATTCGCCAAAATTTTAACCTTCGGCATTTCAAGCCTAATTGAGCTACGGACCTCCAAAATACATTCCGAACGCGCTCCTAACCCCGAAATCACCTAACGGAGCTAATGGAACCATCGGATTTCCGTTCCGAGATCGTCTTAACACTGTTCCGGCTATAGACCGTTTTCTAGTTTCAAAGCTCTTATTTGGGGACTAAGTGTCCCAAAATGCTCAAATTTTCGGGAACCAACTCACCCGGCAACCCACAATAGCAGAAATGAACTTAGGGGAACAGTTAAATTAGGGATTGGGGCGTAATTTTCTAAAACGACCGGTCGGGTCGTTACACCGTCCATGTATTTAATCAGATGGTCCATTTTGAATTTCTGAAATAAAACCAAACGACACCAGAAATTAGCTGTGAACTGAGCCCCGCGATCCAAGATAATAGAAAGTGAAGTGCCATGAAGCCTTACTATCTCCTTGATGTACAACTTAGCATATTGCTCCGCAGTATCAGTGGACTTGACTGGCAGGAAGTGAGGTTATTTGGTGAGTGGATCAACTATCACCCATATTGAGTCGAACTTACGCTGAGTGCGAGATAACCCTACAACGAAATCCATATTGATCATCTCTCATTTCCACATTGGTCTTTCTATAAGCTGAGTTAATCCACCAGGTCGTTGATGCTCTGCCTTCACTTGCTAACAGTTCGAGCATTTAGATACAATGCTCGCCACATCCTTTTTCATACCATTCCACCAATAAATCTCCTTGAGATCATGATACATTTTTGTAGAATCTGGGTACACAGAATGCCTAGAAATATGAGCCTCTGCCATCACTCTCTCCCGAAGCTCCTCCACGTCCGGGACACAGAGCCTCCCTTGACACCGCAATACACCATCCTTGCTGCTGAGTACAAATGCTAAAGTCTTGTTATTCACAATTGCTCCCTTCATCCGAGCCAATGCTGGATCCATAAACTACTTTTCCTTGATTTCTGCCACCAATGATGATTCTGATCCATTATGCACCACAACATTCTCCTCATCTGACACCGAGATGCGAACCCCCAAATTGGCCAATTGGTAAACTTCCCAAGCCAGGGGTCTCTGATCCACCCCCAAATGAGCCAAACTACCCATGGTTTTCGACTAAGAGCGTCGGCCACCACATTTGCCTTCCCTAGATGGTACAATATGTTCATATCATAATCTTTAAGAAATTCTAACCACCGCCGTTGCCTCAGATTCAGCTCCTTCTGTTTGAACAAATACTGGAGGCTCTAATGGTCTGAAAACACATCTACATGAACCCCATAAAGATAGTGCCACCATATTTTCAAAGCAAACACAATTGCTGCAAGCTCTAAATCATGCATCGGATAATTCTTCTCGTGATTCTTGAGTTGCCTGGAAGCATAAGCTATGATCTATCCGCGCTGCATCAATACACACCCCAAACCGACCTTAGAGGCATCACAATAAACCACAAACCCTTCTGTGCCTTAAGGCCAATACCGGTGCCGAGATCAACCTTGACTTCAATTCCTGAAAAATTTTCTCACATGCGTCGGACCACTGTAACTTAACCGCCTTCTACGTCAATTTAGTCAATGGGGAGGCGAGGGTTGAAAATCCCTTCACAAATCTCCGATAGTTCCCTACCAGAGCCAAAAAGCTACGAATCTCTGTCGGGGTCGTAGGTCTAGGACAATCTTTCACTTCTAAAATCTTCTGAGGATCCACCTGAATCCCTTCAATGGAAATAACATGTCCCAGAAAGGCTATGGACTCCAACCAAAACTCACATATTGAGAACTTGGCATATAATTGGTGCTGATGAAGGGTCTGCAATGCTGCTCTGAGGTGAATGGCATGATCCTCCCTACTACGAGAGTAAATGAGGATGTCTATCAATGAATACAATCACAAAAGAATCTAGGAATTGCTTGAAAACCCGATTGATAAGGTCCATGAAAGCTGCTGGGGTATTGGTTAGCCCAAAATACATGACCAAAAACTCGAAGTGACCATAGCGAGTTCTAAAGGCGGTCTTAGGAATATCCTACTCTCTGATCTTCAACTGGTGGTACCCGGACCGTAGATCAATTTTTGAGAAAAACTTTGCTCCTTGCAACTGGTCAAACAAATCATGTACCCGAGGCAAAGGATATTTATTCTTGATGGTGACTTTGTTGAGGTTCCAATAATCAATTCACATTCGAAGTGACCCATCCTTCTTTCTGACAAAAAGAACCGGAGCACATTCGAAGAATTCTACGCATTCCTAACACATTATTCGGACCGTGAAACTACGGCTACTAGGTTTTTAAGCACAAAAAATTTTACGGGGCCTTACAGGTATCTCGGGAAATCCATTGGGCAGTTGAGGAAAGGGCTATAGGACGGTATCCTGGGAGACCCTCGTTGGCATTTTTGCAATTTAGCTATGTTTACTATGTGTTTTTATTGTGTCTTTGTAGTATTATTATTTCATTGATTTGCCTTATTGCACTGTTGCGTTCATTTTTCGTCATATTTCTACACTGTTAATATTTGTGCTACTGTATTATTTTTGCCACAGTAGGGCCTTGACCTTTCCTCGTCACTACCCAACCGAGGTTAGGCTTGGCACTTACTGAGTACAACTGTGGTGTATCATGCCTCTTATATGCATGTTTTTCATGTGACTATCCAGGTAACTCTACGCAGGCGCATTATCAGTAGCTGCAGGGAGCATTTCCGAGACTTGAGGTATATGTGCCACGCCCGCAGACTGGAGAGTCTCACTCTCACTCTACCCCTTTAGTTAGTTAAATGATATTCCATTCTCCCTTGTTATAGACTTTCTGGATGATTAGAAAAGTTTTATGTATTACTCTTAGCCTGTGTTGCCCGTGGGTTTATGGCTCTTTGGGATAGTTTCGGAATGTAAAGTGTTAAAGTGTATGTGCCAAGAAGAAACTATATACATTATTCACGTTATTTAGCTTTTGATTATAAATTTTGTAAATGTTTTTACTTCCACAATTTGTGTTAGGCTTACCTAGTCGTGAAGACTAGGTACCGTCATGATGTATTCATGATTGGTGAACTAGGGTCGTGACAACTGTGGGTTTTACTAGGGCTGAAGTTACATTTCTTCTTGATTTTGCTACAAACTTGTTTTTACCACCTACGTATCTTGTCTCATTCAATTTCTATGAACGTAAAACAGTAAAAACAACTAAAAAGTTACTTCTACATTTATAGATATTAAATTGATTAGGTGAACTCTTTGTCTATATTATCAATCTCTTCACTTAAAAATTTCATAGTCATTCATAAACTTCTATCGTATTCCTTAGTCTTTCAGCTTTTGTTAAAGAAAAAATATCTCGTGCAAGTGGAAGTGGGAAGCCTAATATGGATGAAATTATGAAGAAGTGTGAAGTGTGAATGGTACAATAACAAATCGATGGCTAATCTTATGCTTTTGTGGAATGAAATAAAGGCTGATTGGGAGAGAATCAGACCAAAGCTCTGTGCCAATGAATCATTCCAGAACAGGCTTAACCTGGAATGTTATTGTGGAGATTATTCAACCTTGTTCGACAATGTTGTGCAACAGTTTGATAGTTTTAAGTTTCCGAGCTTGACCGACTATTCTAAGCTACAAAACAAGATGAAGATTCTTCTTCCTCTTATGGACAAAGTAATCGTCAAACAAAGTTAGCTATGTGATGAAATCGACAAGTTGAAGATTGATCTTCTTAGATTGAGTGGTCTTTTGCCCGACTGCCTATAGATATCTCCGATAGTGATGATGATGAGATATTTAGATAAATTGAGGAGTAGTGTGATGATGATGACGATGACGATGATGATGATGATGATGACGGTGATGATGATGATGGTGGTGATTCTTAGTGTCTTTTTTGTTAACTTCAGCCTATAGAGATGAAGTTTTTTTTAGGTACATTTTATATAACTTCAGCCCAGAGAGCTGAAGTTTTGAAATATGTGTGTTGTTCTCACCTCTTTTATGTCAATAAAATTGTCATCCTCTTTGTTCTTAGCTTTCTATTGCATTGTACTTGTTATTTATTGGTATTTGCTTTATACTTCTTAGTTGCTTAGAGATGCTAAAACTTTTATTTGTACATGCATTTCTTTTTGTGTGTTGTATGCATATGTGTGTGTGTGTGTGTGTGAGTTTTTGTAGTTGTGAGTGTGTTTTTATTTAAGGATATGTATTTCACATAGTGTAACCTGAAGTTTTTTCTCACAGAAGTCATTGCGTATATTTTTAAAATGCAACCAAACCTGTAAGCCTGCACAACAAAAATGATTGATTTGTACTTTAGCAGTATATAAAATTGTCCAAGAGCTTATTTTTTTTATTCCTATGAAAAAAATCTCATTTGAATTATGTAATACAATAAAAAACGTCAAAATTCAGACGAAGGATTATTGAAGCTTGGAGTATTTTTGAGTGTGTTTCTTGGAATATGGATGAGGTGCTAGAGAAGACAAGCAAGTTGTTCTGTTATGCCCAACTTGTTTACATCAACTGCATTTGGTAGACTTGAATGGTTCTGACGATTCAATCACATGTATATGCCTCTTCTTTTGTCTTCTTCCTTGTAAAATCTCGACATCGGGAGGTTTTGTGATCTCAGATTGTACATTTTCTGGTATTTCTAATGAATATTGATCTCCCACGGTATTCACATGTCCTTTATATGTTTTCAACCATGTTTCCCTTGAATATACATTTGAGAAGTAATTAGATTTTAGCAAATATCTCTTATTAATAGCAACAATTGCATGTGGACAGGGCAATTCATCAAGTTCGAATTCCAGGCAGTCACAAGTTCTCTTCTTTAAGTCCATAATAAATTCGATTCCTTCAATATTTATTATAAACAACATTGAGACAAGGTTGAACACCTAACAAGGAATAAACAGTTAAAACAAATTATATTAGTGTATTTTTCCTTCAAAACGAAAAGGTATGAATTTTTTTAAATGTAAGCAATAAATCACTGCAACAGATCTAAAAAGCTGAAGTTAACAAATATACTCACAAACATTTTGCAAGCCAAGTCCATCTTCTTAGTCATCTCTTCTTTTGCCCATATTGATACTCTGTGAAAAGTTTTATTTGCCTTTTTTCTCCGTTCATCAAACCACTTTCCCAGCTTTTCTTGGATGTAATCTAACATTCTTAAAATAGGCATTTCTATCCCTTTAAGTAAAACGAATTTTATTGATTCTATCATGTTTGTTATTAGCATATCATAATGTTGTCGTGGGAACCCCGATCGAGCCCACCTCTCAAGAGGCTCTTCCATTATGTAATTGTATGTTTTCTTGTCAATACTTTTGAGTTGGGACATTAACTAATTAAAATCTTCACGTTTGTATAACCTTGAAGCACTTTGAAAAGATTTATTACCATGGCCTTTGCATGTCTTTGCTTTAAATTTTTCTCAAAGTGATATAGGAAGATACCATAGTGAGCTTCAGGCAAAACTCTTCTAATACTATTTGTGATCGATTAGTTTCTATCTGATAAGAAAACCAGTTTACAAGCGGACTTGAATTGCTTTTCTTATTTCCCAAAAGAACCAAATGCATGTCTCATTGTTTTTTGAATCTACTACACCAAAACATAGAGAAAAGATTTGATTGTTTGCATCCTTTGATACAACAACAAATAGAACACCGTGATATTTTACTTCAAAAATGTTGCATCTACTACTGTCACGCCCCCTTTTATTACTACTATACCCGTGAGGGCGTAGAGGAGTTTTTTCCAATTTAAGGACAGTCAGAATGGGATTGGTTATTTAAGTTTTTAGAGTCGCTACTTGAGAATATAATGGTGTCCCAAGTCACCTGTTTAATATCGAACCGAGGAAAGTTTGACTCTATTACAGTCTGTGAACTAGAAATCCGGATAAGAAATCCTGTTAACTCGGGAGAAGGTGTTAGGCAGTCCCGGATTCCGTGGTTCTAGCACGGCCGCTTAACTGTTGTATTGATTTTATTTGATTTCAATTATATATTTCAATCATGTGCATTAGTATTCCGCTTTTTGAATTTTAAAATTGTAACTTCGTGAAAATGCATCCTTGACCACACCGTACCAGTACGCCTGTGGCTTTGGATATATTTTGACTTTGTTGAGAGTAAGATTTGAGTCACATAAAGGAGCACCCATTCATGAGAATGTATATTAGAATTGTGCCTAATGGTGTCTATTCTTCGTTACTTTGGGAAAGATCGTGAAATTAGCTAAATGATCATTCCGAGTCTAAAGATTTTATAGTTGTTATTTGAGGGCCTTGTTTGTCTATTTTTTATGACGAGGATCATCTCATTGTATTTTAAAGGTTAAACCTAAATGGCACTAAGTTTTCTATCACTTGTTTTTCCCTTCTAACAGTTCGTATTATTATCTATTTGGATCCAGGCCACTATATGCTATTGGGCATGGAATTTCGGCTGACTTAACAGAAGTGCACAAGTGCATAAGGCTATTTAAAGCCCAGTTACTATTTCTGTATTTATCTCTCATAGGCACTCATGCCATAGTGGTTACATCTGGGCCTCTTTTCGTGACCAGGCCCAAATCATTAATAAGTCCAAAGCAGGTTCAAACATTTTTACTGAACTAATCATAGATATAAACAACTATTGCAGGTCTAATAATCAGAAATTAACTAGAGATATTAACACTAATTTTATTTGGTATGTTACTGTTCAACTACCGGATTAACAAAGTCTGAGTTTATTAGTCGAAACATATACTTACTCAATACAGAACTACCCTATTATTTTGTTTAACTGAAATGCTAAACTACATCTACAATTGATATGTTTAAATTAAATCCAGAACTTCATTCGTATTTTTTGATTCCTGTTTCACATTAGATTTCTGAACTTTAATATGAGTTAAAATGCATAGACTAGTTTAAAAATTTGATATTATGAACGAAATTGGAATTTACATATTTCACGCTTTTTCTCATTAACAAGTACTGATTCAGAATTTTGATTAACAAAATATTTCGACATCTTTTGTATTACGCTTCTGATTTCAGAACAGATATAAATCTACAATTAAATCAACTAGATTTTAGCCAATTTTCAACTTTAGATCTAGGTGATCATTTTTAAAACTGATCTGTTTAGTAAAATTCCTACATTACTATCTAATTACTACTATAAATCTGAGTTCAAAGTTTGTATAGTCCAAAATTATATAGCAGATTCCTAACAAATTAAACAAGTTCTAAGAATTCTACAACTAACATCAAAACAAAAATACCAAAAAAAACTAATGCGCATTCTATTTCTTCAAACTTCAGTTACATCCTTGAGAGGTAGTAGTGTACCTGGTCAAATTGAGAGGAAAACAATGAGTTCTAAGGGAGTAGAAGGAGAAGAAGATCATCGATAGGCAGCAATCCAAGTAATAACAGCAATGAACGCAATATAACAGCAACAAGCTCGATTTCACAGTAGAAAACCCAGTGAATTCAACCAAAATAATGAAGAATAGCGAGCATAAATCGAAAGTATCACTCGAACATCAACAATCAAATAGTAGCAATACTTTAGTGTATTTTCAGATTTCTAATCTTTTGAACCTTTTTCAATATGGCCTAAAGGGTCCTATTTATATAGTAAAAATGGGAGGGAAATTTGAATTAGATATTCAGATTTCCCACCCCCACTCTTTTTAATTATTTTCAGTTTAGTCTATGTGAATTAAACGTGAATACACTTGAACCCTTGCTAGAAGGTTCTAGGGTATTCTCCATTATTCCATTTAGGCGTAAATGCCTTTATTACCCTCACTTGCTAGTGTTTTCTACTTATTTACCCTTTTAGTATACCTAAGGTACCCTTTATTATTTGGTTAATTACATAGGAACCAGGCAGCTTTGCCTTTTATACCCCTACCCCTTTTGTTTAATTACAGAACACCATTTATCCCTTCCTCTTTTAACCCCTGTGTTTTATGTTTATTTACCCGACCAACCCTTAAATCAATTAGACCTTTAAAGGTCAAAATCAACACTGGATTTCACAAATAGCCACACTAAGCAGTCTTTCAATCGTAGTCCATAAGAAAGTCTTAGTTGCAGAAATAACCCACATTTAAACAATTTTACAAATATAGCCCTAATATGACTAATTAATCAGAAATTCAGAAGAGTCAAGAGTCAAAATTGTATTGCAATGATAGCCAGCATTAAACAGTCTTACCAACATAGCCCTATTTATGACTAAACACTCGATTAACAGGACTCAGAGGAATAATTTGATAATGGGTTGAATCCAATTAATCAGAACACTCAATCAAAAATTAGATCTATCAAGCAAGAACCCTAAGTGACTACAAAGCATTTAATTTAACTAGTGACTTAGATTAGAAAAGAGAGCATGTAGCATGTGAGTCCACAGTCGATTTCATGTACAAAAAAAAGAACATTGAGCATGCAACAGATTCAGGCTAGCATAAAACCAACAAATAATAAAGACAAATGAAGAACAAGTAACACAGTAGACAAAATTAGGGTTTTTTGGGATACTTGGCTTTTACGTGTGTCTGTTCCTTTTTCTTTTTTTTCTTTCTTTCTTCTTTTCTTCTTTTTCTTCATTTTCTTGATTTTCTGGTTATCTGGAGCCTGTGAGCCTTTCTTTGGTTGTTGGTCTTCCAAATAGACTCTTAGAGTCTTATTTGTTGTGAAAGCATCACGTATAAAGGACTAGGGTTTGATTGGGATAGTTTTTGGTTTGGGTGTATAAGCCGGATTAGGGTACCAACGAAATACTTTTTAATATTCGAAGGGTTGGGCTTATATTCGAGGGAAAATAATTGGATAGGGTGAAAGAGGGGTTCAGGGTGGTTCAGGGGTGTTACTGGTGACTACTGATTCAAAAGTGGTGGTCGCAGGGTAGGGTTCTAGCGACTTGTTTTTCAAGATTTGAGAGGAAGGAAAGGTTTTTGGCTAGAACTGACGTGATGGGGTGAAAGAGGAGGAGGAATATGTTCAGGGGCGTGAAAGCTGGTCGGAGAAGACGACCAAAACTGAACCACCGATAGGGTTCCGGTGGTCCAAGTAGAGAGGAAGAAGGAAGACAAGGCGGCTAGGGTTTGGGAGTTATAAGGCGTATATTGTATAATGGCTTGAATATACCGGAGGTGTATTAGTATATTGAAAGCATAACGGTGTGTTTCAACCGTTGGATCAAGCTGGATGAAGGGCTAGGATTCATTGACGTCACACGACGTCGTTTGATTTAAATGAGGCCTTCATCTTCAACCGTTAGATGAATCAGAAGAACAGTCTCGATTATTTCAGGCTAACAACATCATTTCATTTGTCAAACAAATGTTATTCCTAGGCTGTTTGATCACATGATCAACGGTCTGGATTTATTCCTCTTAAACGGTGCCGTTTGGCTTTTTGTATATGCAGGCCGGTTTTGTTTCCTTTGGGCCGGGTCTGTGTGTTGCATGAATTGGGCCACTGATTGCGCAGGTCCAATTTTGTATTTGTAGTATATTGTATTTATTTTGTATTATACATTATATCTTCTTGTATTTTCGTATTATAATTTTATTTATTTTCTTTTTTTCTATATTTTTGTATTACTCCTGTATTTATTATTCCTCATAGTTTCTTCTGTATTTTTCTTTTAATTTTTTTAATTTTCTAGAGTAATTTCCCAATTTTGGTAATTTATAATTAACTCAAAAAATGTATTTTGTTTTAATTTTCTTTTAAAAACAAACACTAGTATTTCCTACACAATTATCAACAAGTTGCCACACAAAAATTATTTTGCATATATTTTGGAATAATTTGCTTAGGGCAAAAATCACGTGCTCACAACTACAATAACAGGTCTACAGTAGGACCAACCAGCTAGTGATGTCGCAGGAGCAAAGAACAAGTAAGCAAATCTGTATATTGAAACATAAAAAAATAAATTTTAAGGTTTGAAAATTTTCAAATAGTAGCATTTGAAACTTTAGGTTGATGGTAGTATTGTTTTCCTTACCTATTCTGCGCATCTATTTTTTTATTCTTGTGTACGTTCCTGGGTTTTTGGCCACCATCATGTGTAGGTATGAAGGAAGAATCTGGTAGTTCTCTTCAGGTGTTCCCCTTATGCAAGCAATAGCCTTTTGAATAGCACGCCATGCCTTGTGATAACTAATGTCAATTGTAAATTTCTTTTTCATTTTATTTTCTACAAAGGCTTGTGTTACCTCTATATTTTTGTCTCGAACATGTTCTATAATTTGTTCGCATATAAAATTTGATGTAGCATGCTTCTGATATGATTTTCTTACATCAACCGAGCTTTCATGGATGTTATGATATTTTGCCACCTTGAATAGTGTAGAATTGTTTATTCTAGTAGCACGATTCCAACCACATTTGTCCATAACACATTTCAGCTCGTATCTCTTGGACCATGATCTAACAACAGTGAAATCAATTTTTTGATTTATCTCCAAGCTACAGAAAAATTTAGTCATGTTTTCTTTGTTCTCAAAGATTGATCCAACTCTTACTTCCTCAAGAAATGCATCGTGCCTTAGTATTTTACATGGTGGGGATTCTTTCACCTTTCTCCCAACTCTTTTTCTTGCTTTCTGAGAAGCATAAGAACTTTCAGCAATTTCTTCGATTCTATGTGATGTTATCGGTATAAGCTCCATGTTTACTTCATCTTCATTGTTATTTATCATTGTAGAAGGTGAAAAAAGCTTTATTGGATTTTTTGTTGGTTGTCAATTTGAATTATTAGTTGTCCTTCTTCTTATTGGTCATCGAGAAACTGGTATGAATTTATTGGCGGAGGGGCTAATTGTTGCAGCACTATGTATTCTGAAGGAGCTGTAATGTTAGAAGGTTGTTGCCTTTTGTCTACTTCCATTATTGGTTGCCGTACTTCATATTGATACTCAACAAAAGAATCTGAATCTATTGTATATGCAAGAGATTGGTTGAATGCTGCTGATTCTGAAAGGTGTATTTTTTCGATGACAAAATGGCAATTCTTGTAGGCTGCATTAGTTGTAAACAAATGTATACATGTAACAACCAGACCCGTCATTATGGCAGTTACCGCCCCGTTTCCCCATTTTATGCTTTCATATATTTCATTATATGTGTTTGGAGTATTTGAAGTAAATCGGATAGAATTCGGTTAGAAATGAAGCAATAAACCTTTTTTTGGGAAGGTTAGTTTGGAGAAGTCAACCGAATATTGACCTACGAGTTAGAAGGTTCGGAATGGATTTATGATGATTTTACTAGTTTTGGGGGATGATTTATGACTTAGGAGAACAATCGGAATTGAATTCGGAGGTCCGGTGTAGAATTAGGCTTGAATTGGCTAAGGTTGAATTTTGGCGAATTTCGAATGGTAGGTGAGATTTTGATCCGAGCATTGGAATGAAATTCCGAGAGTTGAAATATCTCCGTTAGGTGATTTTGGATATGGGTGTAAAATTTCAGATCATTCGGAGGTGTTTAGGTCGGGTATTAGATCAAATGCAAGTTTCGGAAGTTTTAGTGAAACTTAGGCTTGAATCCATGAGAATTCGATGATTTGATGTTTATGATGATGTTTTTATGTTGCGAGAAAGTTTGAATGAAGTAATATAACATATCTACGCATTTGGTTGAGGTGAAAATAATTGGATAGGGTGAAAGAGGGGTTCAGGGTGGTTCAGGGGTGTTACTGGTGACTACTGATTCAAAAGTGGTGGTCGTAGGGTAGGGTTCTAGCGACTTGTTTTTCAAGATTTGAGAGGAAGGAAAGGTTTTTGGCTAGAACTGAGGTGATGGGGTGAAAGAGGAGGAGGAATATGTTCAGGGGCGTGAAAGCTGGTCGGAGAAGACGACCAAAACTGAACCACCGATAGGGTTCCGGTGGTCCAAGTGGAGAGGAAGAAGGAAGACAAGGCGGCTAGGGTTTGGGAGTTATAAGGCGTATATTGTATAATGGCTTGAATATACCGGAGGTGTATTAGTATATTGAAAGCATAACGGTGTGTTTCAACCGTTGGATCAAGCTGGATGAAGGGCTAGGATTCATTGACGTCACACGACGTCGTTTGATTTAAATGAGGCCTTCATCTTCAACCGTTAGATGAATCAGAAGAACAGTCTCGATTATTTCAGGCTAACAACATCATTTCATTTGTCAAACAAATGTTATTCCTAGGCTGTTTGATCACATGATCAACGGTCTGGATTTATTCCTCTTAAACGGTGCCGTTTGGCTTTTTGTATATGCAGGCCGGTTTTGTTTCCTTTGGGCCGGGTCTGTGTGTTGCATGAATTGGGCCACGGATTACGCAGGTCCAATTTTGTATTTGTAGTATATTGTATTTATTTTGTATTATACATTATATCTTCTTGTATTTTCGTATTATAATTTTATTTATTTTCTTTTTTTCTATATTTTTGTATTACTCCTGTATTTATTATTCCTCATAGTTTCTTCTGTATTTTTCTTTTAATTTTTTTAATTTTCTAGAGTAATTTCCCAATTTTGGTAATTTATAATTAACTCAAAAAATGTATTTTGTTTTAATTTTCTTTTAAAAACAAACACTAGTATTTCCTACACAATTATCAACAAGTTGCCACACAAAAATTATTTTGCATATATTTTGGAATAATTTGCTTAGGGCAAAAATCACGTGCTCACAACTACAATAACAGGTCTACAGTAGGACCAACCAGCTAGTGATGTCGCAGGAGCAAAGAACAAGTAAGCAAATCTGTATATTGAAACATAAAAAAATAAATTTTAAGGTTTGAAATTTTTCAAATAGTAGCATTTGAAACTTTAGGTTGATGGTAGTATTGTTTTCCTTACCTATTCTGCGCATCTATTTTTTTATTCTTGTGTACGTTCCTGGGTTTTTGGCCACCATCATGTGTAGGTATGAAGGAAGAATCTGGTAGTTCTCTTCAGGTGTTCCCCTTATGCAAGCAATAGCCTTTTGAATAGCACGCCATGCCTTGTGATAACTAATGTCAATTGTAAATTTCTTTTTCATTTTATTTTCTACAAAGGCTTGTGTTACCTCTATATTTTTGTCTCGAACATGTTCTATAATTTGTTCGCATATAAAATTTGATGTAGCATGCTTCTGATATGATTTTCTTACATCAACCGAGCTTTCATGGATGTTATGATATTTTGCCACCTTGAATAGTGTAGAATTGTTTATTCTAGTAGCACGATTCCAACCACATTTGTCCATAACACATTTCAGCTCGTATCTCTTGGACCATGATCTAACAACAGTGAAATCAATTTTTTGATTTATCTCCAAGCTACAGAAAAATTTAGTCATGTTTTCTTTGTTCTCAAAGATTGATCCAACTCTTACTTCCTCAAGAAATGCATCGTGCCTTAGTATTTTACATGGTGGGGATTCTTTCACCTTTCTCCCAACTCTTTTTCTTGCTTTCTGAGAAGCATAAGAACTTTCAGCAATTTCTTCGATTCCATGTGATGTTATCGGTATAAGCTCCATGTTTACTTCATCTTCATTGTTATTTATCATTGTAGAAGGTGAAAAAAGCTTTATTGGATTTTTTGTTGGTTGTCAATTTGAATTATTAGTTGTCCTTCTTCTTATTGGTCATCGAGAAACTGGTATGAATTTATTGGCGGAGGGGCTAATTGTTGCAGCACTATGTATTCTGAAGGAGCTGTAATGTTAGAAGGTTGTTGCCTTTTGTCTACTTCCATTATTGGTTGCCGTACTTCATATTGATACTCAACAAAAGAATCTGAATCTATTGTATATGCAAGAGATTGGTTGAATGCTGCTGATTCTGAAAGGTGTATTTTTTCGATGACAAAATGGCAATTCTTGTAGGCTGCATTAGTTGTAAACAAATGTATACATGTAACAACCAGACCCGTCATTATGGCAGTTACCGCCCCGTTTTCCCATTTTATGCTTTCATATATTTCATTATATGTGTTTGGAGTATTTGAAGTAAATCGGGTAGAATTCGGTTAGAAATGAAGCAATAAACCTTTTTTTGGGAAGGTTAGTTTGGAGAAGTCAACCGAATATTGACCTACGAGTTAGAAGGTTCGGAATGGATTTATGATGATCTTACTAGTTTTGGGGGATGATTTATGACTTAGGAGAACAATCGGAATTGAATTCGGAGGTCCGGTGTAGAATTAGGCTTGAATTGGCTAAGGTTGAATTTTGGCGAATTTCGAATGGTAGGTGAGATTTTGATCCGAGCATTGGAATGAAATTCCGAGAGTTGAAATATCTCCGTTAGGTGATTTTGGATATGGGTGTAAAATTTCAGATCATTCGGAGGTGTTTAGGTCGGGTATTAGATCAAATGCAAGTTTCGGAAGTTTTAGTGAAACTTAGGCTTGAATCCATGAGAATTCGATGATTTGATGTTTATGATGATGTTTTTATGTTGCGAGAAAGTTTGAATGAAGTAATATAACATATCTACGCATTTGGTTGAGGTGAAAATAATTGGATAGGGTGAAAGAGGGGTTCAGGGTGGTTCAGGGGTGTTACTGGTGACTACTGATTCAAAAGTGGTGGTCGCAGGGTAGGGTTCTAGTGACCTGTTTTTCAAGATTTGAGAGGAAGGAAAGGTTTTTGGCTAGAACTGAGGTGATGGGGTGAAAGAGGAGGAGGAATATGTTCAGGGGCGTGAAAGCTGGTCGGAGAAGACGACCAAAACTGAACCACCGATAGGGTTCCGGTGGTCCAAGTGGAGAGGAAGAAGGAAGACAAGGCGGCTAGGGTTTGGGAGTTATAAGGCGTATATTGTATAATGGCTTGAATATACCGGAGGTGTATTAGTATATTGAAAGCATAACGGTGTGTTTCAACCGTTGGATCAAGCTGGATGAAGGGCTAGGATTCATTGACGTCACACGACGTCGTTTGATTTAAATGAGGCCTTCATCTTCAACCGTTAGATGAATCAGAAGAACAGTCTCGATTATTTCAGGCTAACAACATCATTTCATTTGTCAAACAAATGTTATTCCTAGGCTGTTTGATCACATGATCAACGGTCTGGATTTATTCCTCTTAAACGGTGCCGTTTGGCTTTTTGTATATGCAGGCCGGTTTTGTTTCCTTTGGGCCGGGTCTGTGTGTTGCATGAATTGGGCCACTGATTGCGCAGGTCCAATTTTGTATTTGTAGTATATTGTATTTATTTTGTATTATACATTATATCTTCTTGTATTTTCGTATTATAATTTTATTTATTTTCTTTTTTTCTATATTTTTGTATTACTCCTGTATTTATTATTCCTCATAGTTTCTTCTGTATTTTTCTTTTAATTTTTTTAATTTTCTAGAGTAATTTCCCAATTTTGGTAATTTATAATTAACTCAAAAAATGTATTTTGTTTTAATTTTCTTTTAAAAACAAACACTAGTATTTCCTACACAATTATCAACAAGTTGCCACACAAAAATTATTTTGCATATATTTTGGAATAATTTGCTTAGGGCAAAAATCACGTGCTCACAACTACAATAACAGGTCTACAGTAGGACCAACCAGCTAGTGATGTCGCAGGAGCAAAGAACAAGTAAGCAAATCTGTATATTGAAACATAAAAAAATAAATTTTAAGGTTTGAAAATTTTCAAATAGTAGCATTTGAAACTTTAGGTTGATGGTAGTATTGTTTTCCTTACCTATTCTGCGCATCTATTTTTTTATTCTTGTGTACGTTCCTGGGTTTTTGGCCACCATCATGTGTAGGTATGAAGGAAGAATCTGGTAGTTCTCTTCAGGTGTTCCCCTTATGCAAGCAATAGCCTTTTGAATAGCACGCCATGCCTTGTGATAACTAATGTCAATTGTAAATTTCTTTTTCATTTTATTTTCTACAAAGGCTTGTGTTACCTCTATATTTTTGTCTCGAACATGTTCTATAATTTGTTCGCATATAAAATTTGATGTAGCATGCTTCTGATATGATTTTCTTACATCAACCGAGCTTTCATGGATGTTATGATATTTTGCCACCTTGAATAGTGTAGAATTGTTTATTCTAGTAGCACGTACATTCCAACCACATTTGTCCATAACACATTTCAGCTCGTATCTCTTGGACCATGATCTAACAACAGTGAAATCAATTTTTTGATTTATCTCCAAGCTACAGAAAAATTTAGTCATGTTTTCTTTGTTCTCAAAGATTGATCCAACTCTTACTTCCTCAAGAAATGCATCGTGCCTTAGTATTTTACATGGTGGGGATTCTTTCACCTTTCTCCCAACTCTTTTTCTTGCTTTCTGAGAAGCATAAGAACTTTCAGCAATTTCTTCGATTCTATGTGATGTTATCGGTATAAGCTCCATGTTTACTTCATCTTCATTGTTATTTATCATTGTAGAAGGTGAAAAAAGCTTTATTGGATTTTGTGTTGGTTGTCAATTTGAATTATTAGTTGTCCTTCTTCTTATTGGTCATCGAGAAACTGGTATGAATTTATTGGCGGAGGGGCTAATTGTTGCAGCACTATGTATTCTGAAGGAGCTGTAATGTTAGAAGGTTGTTGCCCTTTGTCTACTTCCATTATTGGTTGCCGTACTTCATATTGATACTCAACAAAAGAATCTGAATCTATTGTATATGCAAGAGATTGGTTGAATGCTGCTGATTCTGAAAGGTGTATTTTTTCGATGACAAAATGGCAATTCTTGTAGGCTGCATTAGTTGTAAGCAAATGTATACATGTAACAACCAGACCCGTCATTATGGAAGTTACCGCCCCGTTTCCCCATTTTATGCTTTCATATATTTCATTATATGTGTTTGGATAATTTGAAGTAAATCGGGTAGAATTCGGTTAGAAATGAAGCAATAAACCTTTTTTTGGGAAGGTTAGTTTGGAAAAGTCAATCGAATATTGACCTACGAGTTAGAAGGTTCGGAATGGATTTATGATGATTTTACTAGTTTTGGGGGATGATTTATGACTTAGGAGAACAATCGGAATTGAATTCGGAGGTCCGGTGTAGAATTAGGCTTGAATTGGCTAAGGTTGAATTTTGGCGAATTTCGAATGGTAGGTGAGATTTGGATCCGAGCATTGGAATGAAATTCCGAGAGTTGAAATATCTCCGTTAGGTGATTTTGGATATGGGTGTAAAATTTCAGATCATTCGGAGGTGTTTAGGTCGGGTATTAGATCAAATGCAAGTTTCGGAAGTTTTAGTGAAACTTAGGCTTGAATCCATGAGAATTCGATGATTTGATGTTTATGATGATGTTTTTATGTTGCGAGAAAGTTTGAATGAAGTAATATAACATATCTACGCATTTGGTTGAGGTCCCGAGGGTCTCGGGGTGAATTCGGATGGCCAACGTGCAAATTCTGAACATGTTAATGCAGCAGAAAAATTGCGGACAATTTTACTCTATGCGATCGCATAGACAGGTCTGCGATCGCATAGAAGGATCTGAAGTGGTGGAATTTTGTTCTATGCGATCACGTGGAGGAGTGTGAGATCGCATATGTTGATAAAATTGTTTAGTACGATCGCGTGAAGGGCTAATGCGATCGCGTAGTGTAAGGTGCAAAGGTATGTGATTGCATGGTGAATTCTGCAGTTACAGAGAAGGATTTCAAGTCCTGGAAAATTTACTTTATGCAATCTCAATGGGCCAAATGCGATCGCATAGAAGAAGGCGTCAGTGCCAGAATAGTTAAGTTAACATAGCTGACGCGAACCCTTATATTTTTACATCATTTTTACTCTGCCAAGAGAGGTTTTTGGGCGATTTGAAGAGGGTTTTTAACGGGTATTTCTTGGAGGTAAGTCTCTTGACTAGAAAAAGTTATTTTATACAAGAATCAACACTCAAATTGATGAAATTGGGTAGAAATTGTGAAGAACTGGGGATTAATTCTAGAAAATGAATTTTTGGAATTTGAAAGGCCATTCGAACTCCGTTTTCGATAAATTTATGTACATACTCATGGCAAGACGAGGAATCCATTGGTATGATTTTCGGATTTTTTTTGAGAAGTGGGCCCAGGTCTCGGGTTTTACCAACTTCGTGAATTGTTGTACTTTTCGAGTATTTTGAATGGGTTATGTTTCTTTGACCTATATTTATGTATTCGCTATGGTTTTGAATAGATTTGACGCACGAGGAGGTGAATACGAAAGTAAAGGGCATTACGGATGAGTCCACGACCGGTTAGAGGTGAGTAGTTGGTATATGTTATGGCCTGAGGGTTTGAAACCCCAGCTTATCACACTATGACGCTATTTAGGGCGTGACTCGCATCCCATGGCAGGTGCGGGATTGGTTATGACTGAGGATTTGTGACTTGGTCCACCCCGAACATGAATAATACTATATTGGTGATTGAGACACACTTTCTGTTGAATATATATGGGCTATATGCCATGTTTAGGGCCTTATGCCGACCTGTAGTATCCTTAGGGGATAGATATATTTGTGATAACACGATTTGTTAAAAAATCATTGATCTCAGTCCTGGGTTAATCACTGTGATGAAATGCTAAGTCAACTTTTTTGAAAAATTAAGTATCTAAAGTATTTTCCTTGTTAACGAATTGGAAACTAGAAATAAATAAATTGAATTGTTATGTGACTCATATGCATATTGTGGACTGAGTATGGATCGGGCAGCACGCCGCATTGAATGATATGATTATATTGCGCTTGGGCTGAAGGAGCCCCTCAGGAATCTGTACACACCCCCAGTGAGCGCTGTTGACGTTAAACGGATTGGGTTGAGCGCTGTCGACGTTAAACGGATCGGGTTACGTGCTGTAGCGGTCATATGCATTGCGTTGCATTCATGCATTGTTAATTATTTGTGCTATCTGTGGTTTGCTGTTATGGTTAGTTCGTGGTAGGTAACGAGCTGTTAGACGTAGCTTTAATTTGTGGCATTTTGTGGATTTCTAGCTTTCAGCTATTTTATATGCTTTTTACTCACTGAGTACTTAGTAGTCACCCCTACTCCCTGCACTTTTGTGTGCAGATTAAGGTACGCCGGAGGTTTAGCCGAGTAGTTCCGTTTTATCTAGAGATATATGAGTTGTTGAGGTAGCTGCTGGCATTCGTAGGACCTGACTTTTCTCCTTATTTCAGTTTATTTATGTATATACTCTCAAACTTAAGTATTTCGTTCAGATATTCCTATTATTATCCAGTTTTTGCTTAGAGGCTTTAGACTCGTGACCCCAGATCTTTGGGAGTATTATTATCGATTTTCGCACTTCTCTATATTATTATTCTACTATTTTGCTGGATTATTATCATAAACTCTTATATTCTTCTTAAATTATCGTTTTCGAGACTCATTGTTAAATATGAAATGACTGTTGGTCTGGCTTGCCTAGCTTTAGGTTGGGCGCCATCACGACCGGGTTTGGGTTGTGACAATACAGGTAGTGAGTTCCTCATCTGAAGCTACAAGCATTCCTTTGCTTGTATTTAGTTGCATTCCTTTGCTTGTATTTTGTTTGATATCAAACCACACTTTTAATGCATATCTGGTTAAATCAATATTTACAACTTCACTAATTTTCTCCAAGAAAGTATTGAATGATATGTCCTTATTAAGTAGAATAAGTTTTGTATTATAACTGCTAAATTTTTTAGAGATAAACTTAATAACTTCAGCATATTAGGTAAAGTTTTTTTATCATGGTGATTCATAAATGCAGGGGGAGAAAAACTTCAGCACGTCTGTATCTGTCCTTGTGAGCACGTGATTTTTGCCACACTCAATTACTCCTACAAATTCATTAAAATTAGAATTTTTTCTTTTATTATTTGAATTTTTAAGAATTAATTGCATAATTTTGTGTTTTGTTTCTATTTTTGCATACATTTTTAGTTGATACAATTCATAAAAAAAAATACAAAAATAGCATGCTTGCATTTAGAATTTAATAAGGAAAAAATAACAAAATAAAAATAATAGTCCTTTTACCATTTTTAATCCTACATTTTTACATTTTTTTAGTTTAATTTTTTTTTAAAAAACGTTAGGAATTAGTTAAGGTGGAAAATTAATTAATATAATCTTAGATTTAATTTGTTTCTTTTATGTTACATAATAAAATGCAAAATACAAAAATCAAATTAAAAATCAATGAAAGGAATAAAAAGAAGTTGAAATAGAGAAATAGGCCATCAATTTCGGGCCAAATCAGGTTGAAATGGCCCAAGACCCCTTCTAAATCCACTTCAAAATCAACCCAAATTCACCCTTGCCCGGCCCAGTTCTTTCAGGTCTCAAAGACTACTCAAACGACGTAGTATCATGTCAATACTACGTCGTTTTGAGTCTAGTAAGTGATCAATCCATCCAGGCAATTCATTCATCATCATCCAACGACCACAATCAATTTTAGATATTAAATAAAACTGTCCGAAAATCATCCTAAAACCCTAAACATATCTCACCTTCCTCTTACCCTTCCCTCCCTCTTCGTCGGCTGCCTGTCTCCGCTTAACCCCAGCACGCTTCCACCGTCTCTCTGCAGCGCCGCTGACCGGAAATCGCCGCCGCCGGCGGTGTAACTCAAATCAATCCCAAAATTTCTCCTCTTATTCTTCTCTTTCTCCTCTTTCCAACCCCCAAATCCATTTCTCCCAAATCCTTGCCGATTTTCTCGAATTTTAGATCAATATTTCGGCCAAGCTTCAATTTTCTCCAAAAATTCCCAAATACACACCATACAACCTCATAACCTCCCTCATCTCGAATGCGAGGTTGTTTCCCCTCAAATGTCAACCAGTCGTCTCAAAATTCACATCTAGGGTTTCTGAAGTTAAAACCTGGGCGGAAAATTGGAAATTTCGCTGTTTCAAGCAAGATTGAAGTCCATATCGTACTCATTAGGTAAGATTTCTTTGGTTTGTTTCTTTTTAGTTTAAGCCCGCTTACTGTTCATTTTTTATTATCATATGAGCATGAATGAGTTTCTTTTATTATTTGATTAATTTAGGTCTCTTTTTATTATTCGATTAATTTAGGTCTAAAGCCCTTCCAGAATTAGGTGTCTTTTAATTATCTTGTTCTATGCAATTTGGTTCTTTCTTACCTTAATTCTGAATAATTAAACCCCTCTTAGACTAATTTCAGGTTTTAGATATTAGTTGGTTTGAGATTAGCTTAGGTTTAAATTAGATTAAACTCCTAAGATTAACTCTTGATTTTATCTTAATTCATTGCGACTGGTTTTGCTAGTTATTTGTGTAGTATTAGTAACATTGGTTATAGCTGATTTCAGGGATTTTAAAAATTAAGAATATTAAATTAGATGAAATAGGGTCTGGGATTTAATTGAGGTAAATTTGGTAGTCTTGAAGAAGAAATAAGGGTATTGTTGGAATTGCAGAATAGGTTAGTGGTAACTTTAGACTACTCTAAGGGTAATTTAGGTATCAAAAAGAGCAATCTCGTAAATCCAAAATATGGGTAAGGGTAATTTAGGCTATTCATAGGTAGAAGAATCCCCTAGACTCTTTTAGAAGGGGTCTAAGTGTAAGTTTTCTGCATTTTGGTGCATTAACTTAGGGGAAAAGGTATAAAATTGGGGACTAATTGTCAAATTAGGAAATTAAAAATGGGGGAAAAAATAACCGAAGGGTCCAGAACATTCTGCCCTAACTCAAGCCTATAAAAGGCACCAAAATGCCTTGAAAATGAAGTGCAGAGATTCTGAACATTCCTCAAACCTTCCAGCCTTTAATTTCCTTTAAAAATCCCTCTCTTAAGTCTGAAATCCTAATTTTTGTAGTTCAAAATGAATCGCTTCAAGTTTGAAGTTATATTATCTTAGAAACTTTAGTTTTTTATAAAATTCTCAGAAAACTGTCAAAAAATATTCTTCTATCACGACCGAAAATTTACTATGGTCGTGATGGCGCCTATCGTGTTACAAGGCAAGCGTATTCCCAAAATATTACTACTAAATCGATAATACGAATTTAATAAAACATTTTCAACATTTGAATTTCTCAGAAACTAAATTAACTCCAAATATAATTAATATAAAATACGAAAATGAGTCCCAACATCGCGGTGTCACTAAGTCATGATCGTCTAAAACTAGGAACTAAGAAATATAATTGTCTAAAATAAGAAATGACAAGATGATTAACAAGGTCATGCGGACGCTAGCAGCTACCTTGCAGTCTTCAAAGATAGTCGGCCTGAACTCAACGATCGTCGCGCCCTAACTCACTTGGATCTGCACATATAGTGCAGGGAGTACTATGAGTACTACCACCTTAGTAGTAACAAAAATAACTAAGGAACTGAGCAGTAGTGACGAGCTGAAAAAAGTAGTCCAATTATTATTTTTTACAATTTACAATAAACATGAATTAATAGGTAAATTTCATAAAACCAATAAATATCACAAAGAAATCAATAGTTAAGTGCAACAACAACAGAAGCAAATGTAACCTCATAGCAATCTCACTCCATCACTCAGCACTCGCACTCAACACTCCACACTCAACACTCTGCGCTTATTAGGGGTGTGTACAGACTCCGGTGGCGCTCTCAAAGCCCAAGCGCTAAGCACGGACAACTCACGTGCCATCATATCAATATCTGGATCCGCACGGTCAACTCACATACTACGCGGACAACTCACATGCTATGGTATCAATACCTAGACCCGCACGGTTAACTCACGTGCTACGCGGACAACTCACGCGCTATGGTATAAATATCCTCACAATGAGGCCCTCGGTCTCACTCAATCATGTACCTCACTAGCCTCATCATTATCAACAAATAAGGGAACACAGTCCACAACAAGTATCACAACATATTAGTGAATAATAGATACTAAGGTAAACAAGTACAATAATTTCTATGACTGAGTACAAATAAAGTGAGCATGAAATAATTAAGCATAAGCATGATCACATAAAGCTAGACAAGTTCAACAACAAGTAACTACGTAAACACAGATGATAGCCATAAGGCCTCACGGGATGGACCAAGTCTCAATCCCTCGCGGTGCACACCCACACGCCCGTCACCTAGCGTGGGTATCACCACCAAAAAATCACATGATATTAATTTGTCTAGGTTTATACCCTCAAAGCCAGAGTTAAAACTGTTATTTACTTCAACCGCGTAAAATCCTACTCTGGGATGCTCTAGTTTTTTGGACTCGATATCCAAAAGCACTAAATCTATCCAAAATATTAAATAACACTTCCTAATTAGTCTAGGTTGATAATTTTTAAAAACCTCAGTCAAAATCAAAATCAATCTCCAATCCAATTAAAAAAATAATCATACACAAACATAAACCAACAGTAGTACTTCGAAAAGTACCAAATAGTAAGTTCCAATTTATAATTGTATCCTATATACTTGATACCACTGTAGCATGTAAATTGAGTGTTCGTACCCAACGTCTAACCTTGCATCTACTGGAACTAAATATTTTTATTTTGAAGATATCAACCGCTGAATCGTCATTGTTATCATTATGCCTCCTTACACCAATCATTACAATAACTATTCTTTAATTCAAAGACACTTGAACAGATTAGTTAGCCTATTCAATATTCTATTTTTCGTATACCACTAACTCATAATTATTTCCCAATTATTCTCTTGTTCCCGTAATTATCAATTTATTTATTAATATATAACTAACACTTACTGTATATTTAAATACTACGTGTATCATTGTAGGGAAATTGACCAAAATACATGATTGTATAGCCTCTTCTTCCACCACAGTTCCACTAACCAGCTTTCAAGATAGAGTAGATAATTTGCGCCGTCACTGTTGGCCTCCATTTTCTTTACAAAAATTTTGGTATCTCTTATAAAACAAGGAATGAGATTTCTCTATTTGATTAATTTTTTTTAGTCCTAAAACGTGAGCAACAATTGAGGTTGTTGGGACCAGTTCTTTTCTTTTATTAGTTAGAGCCCATGGTTATATAACTATCATAAATAATTAACGAGTACTCTCTATTTTATATTTATAATAACAAATATCATTCTACTAGGTTAATATTTTTATTTTTTTTGAAATACGCATCACAACTGACACTACGAACCTACTCTAATATTCGCTTGGCTTTTCTAACTTAGCTTTCTAACTAAAAGACAAAGTGATTATTTCCCTCCAAAACTAATTCAAACCCAAACCTACCAACTCGATACAACTCAACATAGCTTAACAACATAAGAAAAATAGAAATGAGATAAACGGGGCTACAACTCTTAGAACAACTAACCGGATCGTTACATCCTCCCCCTCTTAAATAAACGTTCTTCCTCGAACGAGTTCAACAAAAGAACATACATGAGATCATAGAATCTGAAGTAATAACATCTGGCCTAGCTTGAAGGGCATAGAAATGGGCCTACCACCCCCTGATCTACCTCCCCCACTTGGGCGACCTATAACTGACTAGGCTCCACCCCTAGCTAACTTATCTTTGCCCCTAGCCGGCTGGGCAGGTGGTGGAGGAATTGGTGCTGGTGCCGGTAGCCGAGCACCCTATTGTGGAGTCCCACCCGATAGCCTTGGGAAATATCTCACAATGTGACCAAAATCCCCGCACTCGAAAAACCCCATCCTCTAACGAAATTGTTGCTCCTGGTGCCCAAAAGAATTACCCGATGACACCTGAGCGGGCGGGGCATAATGAGAACCTTGCACTGGCAATGCACTGAATGATGAGTGACTCTGCTGAAACTGACCTTGTTGAAGCTGACCTCCCCGAGGAGAACCTTTGAAATCACCCTGACCACGAGGCCTCTTAGCCTCCCTCTCAGCCCTCTCCTGACCTCGAACCATCTCAATTTGTCGAGCAATATCTACAACCACATCAAAGGTAGAACCAGATACTCTCTCCCTGGTCATAAACAATCGAAGCTAAAACCCGAGGCCATCTACAAACCTCCTAATCCTCTCTCGGTCAGTGGGAACCCTCTAGACCGCATGACGAGCCAACTCTAAGAACCGTATCTCGTACTATGTAACAGAGATCTCACCTTGACGAAGTTGCTCAAACTGCCTACGAAGCTCCTATCTGCGGGACTCCGGTACAAACTTCTCCAGAAAGAGAACCGTGAATTGCTGCCAAGAATTAGGCGCTGCGCCAACTGGCCTACGCCTCTCGTAAGCCTCCCACCAATTAAGTGCAGCCCTAGAAAACTGGAAAGTAGTGAATGAGACCCTACTAGTCTCCAGAATACCCGCGGTCCGAAGCATTTTCTGACACTTGTCCAAGAAACCCTATGCATCCTCACCCTCAACACCACTAAATGACGGAGGCTGGAGTCTCCCAAACCTCTCCAATCTGTTTTGCGTGTCCTCTAGCATTACAGGAGCAATATAGTCCTGAGCATCTGCAACCGGTCGGGCTGGAGGTGCCCCACGTGTCTGAAGTCCCTAAACTACCTGCTCAGGTGTCCGGGCAGCGGGAGTCTGAGTGCCTCCCCCGGCCTGAGAAGTAGCTGCAGCCATAGTGGCTGCAACTGCCTGAGCAAGGCCCGTACACACTGATAAAATCTGGGCCAGGGCCTCCTGAAGGCCTAGAATAATAATAGGCACAGGTGGTGCCTGAGCTGGTCCCGCCGTAACCTCTACCTCGGGGACTTGATCCTGAGCGGGAACAATTGGGGGAACTGCAGGTGCTGCCCCAGCTACTGCACCAGCGATATCTCCGCCCCTACCACGGCCTCTACCGTGACCTCGACCTCTCGCGGCCCATGCTGATGACTGTCCCTCCTGACCGGTAGCACGAATCCTCACCATCTGTGAGAGAATGAAATAATAAATTTTTAGTTAATAGAATACACAGAACGCGTGACAAGAATAAAAGAATGTGAAATTTCCTAAAGGTTCTTTATCCTCTCGAAGAAAAGTACAGACATCTCTGTACCGATTTGCGAGACTCTACTAAACCCGCTCATGACTCGTGAGACGTATGTAACCTAGGCTGTGATGCCAACTTGTCACGACCCCAAATTTACTATGGCCGTGATGGCGCCTATCATGTTATAAGGCAAGCCTATTCCCAATATATTACTACTAAAACGATAATACGAATTTAATATAACATTTTCAACATTTGAATTTCTCAGAAACTAAATTAACTCCAAATATAATTAATATAAAATACGAAAACGAGACCCAAACATCGGGGTGTCACTAAGTCATGAGCGTCTAAAACTAGGAACTAAGAAATATAATTGCCTAAAATAAGAAATGATAAGATGATTAACAAGGTCATGCGGATGCTAGCAGCTACCTTGCAATCTTCAAAGATAGTCGGCCTGAACTAAACGATCGTCACATCCTAACTTACCTGGATCTGCACATATAGTGCAGGGAGTACTATGAGTACTACCACCTCAGTAGTAACAAAATAACTAAGGAACGGAGCAGTAGTGACGAGCTGAGAAAAGTAGTCTAATTCTGTATTTTCACAATTTACAATAAACATGAATAAATAGGTAAATTTCATAAAACCAACAAATATCACAAAGAAATCAATAGGTAAGTGCAACAACAACAAAAGTAAATGCAACCTCATAGCAATCTCACTCCATCACTCAGCACTCGCACTCAACACTCCACACTCAACACTTTGCGCTCACTAAGGGTGTGTACAGACTCCGGAGGGGCTCCCAAAGCCAAAGCGATAAGCACGAACAACTCACGTGCCATCATATCAATACCTGGATCCGCACGGTCAACTCACATGCTACACGGACAACTCATGCGCTATGGTATCAATACCTGGACCCGCACGGTTAACTCACGTGCTACGCAGACAACTCACGTGCTATGGTGTTAATATCCTCACAGTCAGGCCCTCGGCTTCACTCAATCATGTACCTACTAGCCTCACCATTATCAACAAATAAGGGAATACAGTCCACATCAAGTATCACAACATATTAGCGAATAATAGATATTGAGGTAAACAAGTACAATAATTTCTATGTCTGAGTACAAATAATGTGAGCATGAAATAATTAATCCTAAGCATGATCTCTAACATGAAGCCAGACAAGTTCAACAACAAGTAACTACGTAAACACATATGATAGCCATAAGGCCTCACGGGATGGACCAAGTCTGAATCCCTCGTGGTGCACACCCACACACCCATCACCTAGCATGGGTATCACCACCAAACAATCACATGATATTAATTTCTCTAGGTTTATACCCTCAAAGCCAGAGTTAAAACTATTATTTACCTGAACCGCGTAAAATCCTACTCTGGGATGCTCTTGTTTTTGGACTCGGTATCCAAAAGCACTAAATCTATCTAAAATATTAAATAACACTTCTTAATTAGTTTAGGTTGAAAATTTTCAAAAACCTCAGTCAAAATCAAAGTCAATCCCCAATCCAATTAAAAAAATAATCATACAGAAACATAGACCAACAGTAGTACTTCGAAAAGTACCAAATAGTAGGTTCAAATTTATAATTGTATCCTATATACTTGATACCACTGTAGCATGTAGATCGAGTCTTCGTTCCCAACGTCCAACCTTGCATCTACTGGAACTAAATATTTTTATTTTGAAGATATCAACCGCTGAATCGTCATTGTCATCATTATCCCTCCTTACACCATTCATTACAATAACTATTCTTTAATTCAAAGACACTTGAACAGATAAGTTAGCCTATCCAATATTCTATTTTTTGTATATCACAAACTCATAATTATTTCCCAATTATTCTCTTGTTCCACTAATTATCAATCTATATTAATATATAACTAACACTTACTATATATTTAAATACTACGTGTATCATTTGTCACGACCCCAATCCCGGTCATGATGGCGCCCAACACAACTGCTAGGCAAGCCCGACCATTTATACTCTCATCCCGAGCATGAAGCTCAAATCAATTACCTGAATATTATTATCAATAATAAAGCTAAACTGAATAGTCACCCCAAAGATCTAGGGTCACGAGTCTAGAGCCTCTAAACATAATCGGATAACAATATCTGAACAAATCACTCAAGTCTAAATAATGTATATATAAAGGAAAACTAGAATAAGAAGAGAAGCCAGGTCCTGCGAAAGCCAGCAACTACCTCAGTAACTCGGATAAATACTGATAAAAGCTGGAGTGCTCATATATCCCTCCTGTGTACCTGAATCTGCACACAAAGGTGCAGGGAGTAGGGGTGAGTACTAAGTACTCAGTGAGTAATAAATATATAAAAGTAGCTGAAAGCAAGAAATCCGTAGAATACCACAAATTGAAGCTAAACTACAGTCCGATTCCTCATACGAACTAGCAACACCAATAGTACATTACCACTGTCACAGATAATTCACAGACAAAGATGCAATGCAAAGCCCATAACCGCTATGGCGTGTAGCCCGATCCATTTAACGTTGGCGGCGCTCACTGGGGGTGTGTACAGAATCCGGAGGGGCTCCTATAGCCCAAGCGCAATACCGCTGCGGCGTGCAGCCCGATCCTCATATCAACCGCTGCGGCGTGCAGCCCGATCCTCAAATCAACCTATGCAGCGTGCAGCCCGATCCATCCTCAGTCCACAACATGCATATGAGTCACACAACAACTCAACATATTTATTTCCAGGTTCCAATTTATTTAATTATGAAAATACTTTAATGCTTATTTAATTTTCCAAAACAGATGACTTAGCATTTTAATACGGTGCTTTCAAACCAGGACTGAGATCAGTGATTAAGCAATTAGAGCCATCACATATAAAACTATCCCCTAGGGATACTACAGGTCGGCACAAGGCCCCAAACATGGCTTACAGCCCACAAAATATATCTAACACAATGTGCGTTTCAACCGCATATAGCATATTATTCACATCCGGTATGGACTAAGTCTCAATCCCCAGTCACAATCAATCCCGCACCTGCCACGGGGTGCGAGCCTCGCCGTACTAGCATCACAATGTGCTAAGCCGGGGTTTCGAACCATCAGGCTACCATATACACTAACTACTCACCTCTAGCCGGTCGAAGACTCGTCTGCGATGCCTTTTACTTTGGAATTTGCTGCCTCGTGTGTAGAAGCTAGTCAAACCACAGCAATTATGTTAGTTACGGGTCAAAGAAACATAACCAGATTCAATTTATACAAAATACGCGATAATACACCAAGTTGGTAAAACCCGAGCTCCGGGCCCACTTCTCGTAAAATTCTGAAAATCATACCAACGGATCCCTCGTCTTGCCACGAGTCCGTGCATATAAAATTTATCAAAATCGGAGTTCGAATGGCCTTTCAAAACCCAGAAATACGTTTTCATGATTTAGGCCCTAATTCTTCACAAATTCTACTCAATTTCAGGAATTTTGGTGTTGATTCTAGCATAAAATCATGTTTTTGAGTTAAGAAACTTACCTCCAGCGATTACCCACTGATTTATCTCTTAAAAAATGCCTCAGAAGCTTCTTCCCGTTTCAAAATTGGAAGAAAACTCGATCTGCTCATTATAGGTATACTGTTCACGTGTTTTACTGCTCCCAATGGATTCCGTGTGAAATTATAATTAATTTAGGCTTTTGAATCACTCAATTTGACCTTATAATGAAGGAGATAAGTAGGGTTTAAGATTTACAAATAGTGTAGGTTTTTAATACGCCGTTAGGGGCAGTTTCGTCATTAACTTGAAAATCTGGGCAACTTTAGTAAAATGGCCGTAAAATCGTCATACGATGTCCAAATTCGATGATTCTTTTTGCTACGGGTCCGTAATTACGATACGGATCTAATGCTTCATTAAAAATAGTAATCGGAGCTCATGTGTTCAATATGATATTATTTATGCTTGAAGAAACGATGTCGAAGCATAAGAAAAACGAGCATAACGCAACCCAAACCTATCTGAAATTCACCCGAGCTCCTCAGGACTGCATACAAACATACTAACATGCCACATATGATCATGCAAAATTAGTTTCACTCTCAAAATACCAAAACTAACATCAAAACACCAAATAAACTTTGCACGCATATCGAAAATCACCTAATGGAGCTATTGCAACTCTCAAAATTCTATTCCGAGCCTCGGATGAAAATCTCACCTACCATCCGAAATTCGCCAAAATTCAACCTTAGCCAATTCAAGCCTAAATTACACCGGACCTCCGAATTCGATTCTGATTGCTCTCGTAAGTCATACATGATCCCCCGAAACTAGTCGAATCATCAAAATTCAATTCCGAGCTGTCTAACTCATCGGTCAACATTCGATTGACTTTTCCAACCTATTCTTCTCATAGAGAGGTTTATGGCCTCATTTTTATCTAAATTTCTTCCGATTTGCTTCTAACTTTCCGAACACATACAAATTAGCTTATTGAAGTGTTAATTAAAGAAAACGGAGCGATAACTCCCGTAACGACGGGTCGGGTCATTACATTCTCCCCAACTTAAACAAACGCTTGTCCTCGAGCGTACCCAGAGTTGTACTAGAAGCAACCCAATAGTAGAATGACCTTGCCAGGCATATATTCAGGGTGGTACCACGTCACCCTATCTATCATAAGTCCGATAACACAATATAGCTGAACTTCCGAAGTCCATATGAACCATAGACCACATTGCACTTTCCGAAATCATATACCAAATCTGACTCCCACGTCTATACTCAGAATACACCCGAACCAACTGTAATAGCCCATACTCGCCACTCCGAGTGAGATCTTATGGTGTACCAAACAACCCAATCACTCAAGACGATGGCCTCTAATCGCAACAATTTCCCACGATAACCAAATATTACTGAAAAACCCTTTTTCCATTAGCTAAAGTCTTATTCCAACACCTTCATATTGCCCACGGCTACCGAACACGCGATATATCGAATCCATCTCTCAGGTCATCCATTCGCGAATCCATTTCCCTTTTAACTGATACCACAATAGATTTTGGAGCCAAACCTCGATGTTACCTTTCTAATCAGCTTAAACCATATATGCCCGCACTCATTAACGACTCCAACGATCATTTCAATTATAACACACCGCACTGGTGATATGACACCTCTACACCGGCCTAGGCCACGACGAGCACAACACATGCTCAAATAGGAAACGACTGAACATACTCAACTCATGACAACTAACTCAAACACAAGATTTGTAATTCAATTCCTTCGTACCATCATAACATAGGACTTAGATCCCGTCTCACATTACAGAAATAGAGTACCTGAACTCTCCTCGAAAGATCATAACATCATATGGCTTTGCCACAACTTATGATTCCATCCAAACACTATTACCCATGAAGAACCTCAAGTCATCTCATCATGCTCAAAACAGTTAGCCATGCACAGATTTAGGTCTGAACTCAAGCAATCAATCTCACCCACGGTGAAACAATTAATATACGCCATCAAATCTTGTAAGGACACAATCGATGCGCCAGTTGTCGAGCGACACCCAACACTGACTTTCCTCAGAGACTAGGAAGTATAGTACACAAGGTAACCTATAGAAAATCTATGCTCCATATTACACGGTTGCGGCGTGCAACCTGCTCAAACTATCATACCCGTGGCGGCGTACCACCCGATCCAGATACCATACTTGTGGCAGCGTGCCACCCGATCCAAATAACCCGCGGCGGCGTGCCACCCGATCCACGCATAAATCTCGCCAAAAGAAAATGCACACCGAGTCAAATTGCTCATTACAATAAACATATATATATAGCCTCAAGCTCAGCCATAAGAAACGCATCCGACAAGGTTCCCCAATACCGGAACTGAATCAATAGTAGAAACCTCTTTACTGATATCCGCCACAAAGGCCCAACTGACAAAACCATACCTACCAGCCGCCCGCTGGTCCTGGGTACAACTACCCTGCTGGAGCATACTCTGATGCACTCTACTAAACAATTTATGCCATTCCCGACATAGTCCATATCACATTAGTCTAGGCAACCTGACGTATGACAACCAGTCTGCACTCAAGTCTCATAACTCAAATTCATCATATCAAGCTGAGGGAGAGCCACTAGGGCTTTTAATTTTCGATAATCAATAAACGATGACGATACCCCGATATACGACCACTGCATAGGCGGATTACGAGAGCTTCTAGTCTCTATTACCTGTATAACACATGATTCACTATGCCTGATCCCACATTCCACTGTACGAATACTTAACACACATCAATCATCCATTCATACCACGAAAGTCATTCAGAAATTTTTCCTATGCCATCAACAATTCAATCATCACCATCGATCCAACAAGAGAATACCACAATACCACTAGATATTATCAGTTTACAACACCTTGTCCCTTTTTGACCATATACCTTGCCAAATCACTAGAATAGCAGTATCATTTTTTTCCTTAATCACCAGAAAGATCGATTCTTAAATTACCTGCAGCTGCCCGCGCTGCTCATTAATTTTTTTAATGACTACCCATATATTATGAAGTGATCTCAAAACCTTGAACATGCCATTATCAACTTTCCATAACACATTGCATATACCATACCACACTAAGATAACATGGAAACTTCTATCCCTTTTCTGCGCCGCAAACATCTACACACTCAACTAGTCAAGGACTTTCATGATTCCATATAGAAGAAAACTCATTACACATTCCCAGCTTCGCATACCAACAGGAATATACTCACTTTCAAACCACGGTAGAACACATCACAAACTATTTCTCCCAATTCATTACGTAAGTTTAACTGCCAGGACTGAGTCCTTTTACCCACATCGAGCTACGCAACTGCCAGCACTCAAGAGCTTTGTTGTACAATATCTACGAGTTTCATTACTTCGAACACATACCAGGAATTAATCATACCCTTATAATACCGTTTTAGTTATTAACAAGTTGTTCCATTTACTCAATTTCCTTTCTGAATCATCTTTAACTTAGAACTAACCTTTACTCTAGCACTACATTATCTCAACTCATGTTACCACACGAGACTCATACATAAGACTACACGGTCTAAGGCTCACAGGCCGCTGAATACTCTCTCAATGTTTCCCAGAAATACCACATTCTACAATACTTTATTTTGAAGAACTTCTTGCGATTTTTGAATTCGTTATCATTACTCTCCAATATAGATACATAGAATATCATCATTCACATATCATTACACAAGTCTTGATCCCTTCTAACGAAACCACCGTCTTTAGCCACATACACAATCTTAAGACATCTTATCGTTACAAGCAAAATCTTGAACACCGCAGGACTATTCTCGGTCGTCATTCACCCTTATTCAATTATCATTCAACTGTCTTATTGGACAGAACCACTCGTGCCTTGTTAGAACTCTGACACCAGCAGAACATGATTACATACAGATGCACTTAGCTATCTTTTTTTCTATACATCGAACATTGTTTACCAATAACAGTTCAAATCATCCTAGGATTTCTTCATATCTACGAAGCACCATAACCCTTATCAAAATTTTCCCAACGTACTTAGAGACAGAACCAACATAGCACACAACAATGCAATCAGTTAATCAATAGCAACCTCCCCAACTTGGCTCGAAGCCATTCATCAAAGCACCTTTAGTCACTTATAGCATTCTTACTCAAATGAGGCCACAATGTTATAGTGAGATTAATCTCAAGTCATTTACAAGCTTGACAAAGACTCGAATCATCAGAGACCTTAACCCTTCTGCAATTCTTGCATTTATACACACACCACGGTTAAGCCTACTCTCTTTAGGTGACAGAAATCTTTTCTAAGTCCCAAATTATTCAAAAATTTCGACAGAGTTTCCTTTGTAATTTGGCCTATCCACCTGCCAGAGAACCACCAAAACCATTCTAACAATACATCCACAACTCAACCAGACATCACAATGTATATCAACAATATTAATCTCAATACTACCCGAGTTATATTATCAAAATTGATACATGGACATGCGCTGCACCTGCTCGAATCATAACATATATCAAATACCCTTCAATTACACATCCGAATCAACCCACCTATTTTGCCACAATCTAGTATTTCACTACAACATATTCCACCAGGATACACATAACATAATCACTTTAGTTTTCCTAAGTCTAAACTCATTTTACTACACGTAAGGCACTTTACCTTCCAATTAAGAGATATGATAAATATTCACCACGTCCATAGCTCGGGGCTACACAACAGATTGCAATAAGGATCTAACACCTGACAACTCGTACATTATTAAACTACCATTTCCACAGTTAGGGACAATACCGGTCATATAAGTTTCATAATACCAGCTCACAAAATTAGCACCTTGGTGCTCATGTCATAAACAAAGATCTGGCCTCAAGTCCTCCCGACTGGCCTAACATGAACTTACGGAGATTATATCTCGTCCCTCGATCGGGGAATCACAAGCCATCAAGGCAATCATATTACTAAGCGCTCGATGCATACACAAACGTGTGGAAGGAATTTCAAAAATTATATCTCAAGAAGCTGAATCAAGTACGCACGATAAGAATTCCAAGAAATGTGAAGTGTTTCCTAAAAGGTTTGCAGCCTCCCGAGGATAAATATAGGCGTCTCCGTACCTATCCACGAGACTCTACCAACCGGCTCAAGACTCATGGGCCTAGTAACCTAGGCTCTGATACCAACTTGTCACGACCCTAATCCCGGTCATGATGGTGCCCAACACAACTGCTAGGCAAGCCCGACCATTTACACTCTCATCCCGAGCATGAAGCTCAAATCAATTACCTGAATATTATTATCAATAATAAAGCTAAATTGAATAGTCACCCCAAAGATCTAGGGTCACGAGTCTAGAGCCAAACATAATCGGATAACAATATCTGAACTAATCACTCAAGTCTAAATAATGTATATATAAAGGAAAACTAGAATAAGAAGAGAAGCCAGGTCCTGCGAACGCCAGCAGCTACCTCAGCAACTCGGATAAATACTGATAAAAGGTGGAGTGCTCATTTATCCCTCCTGTGTACCTGAATCTGCACACAAAGGTGCAGGGAATAGGGGTGAGTACTAAGTACTCAGTGAGTAATAAATATATACAAGTAGCTGAAAGCAAGAAATCCGCAGAATACCACAAAATGAACCTAAACTACAGTCCGATTCTTCATACGAACTAACAACAACAACAGTACATTACTACTGTCACAAATAATTCACAGACAAAGATGCAATGCAAAGCACATAACCGCTATGGCGTGTAGCCCGATCCATTTAATGTCGACGGTGCTCACTAGGGGTGTGTACAGACTCCGGAGAGGCTCCTACAACCCAAGCGCAATACCGCTGCGGCGTGCAGCCTGATCCTCATATCAACCGCTGCGGCATGTAGTCCGATCCTCATATCAACCGCTGTGGTGTGCAGCCGGATCCATCCTCAATCGACAACATGCATATGAGTCACACAACAGCTCAACTTATTTATTTCCAGGTTCCAATTCATTTAATTATGAAAATACATTAATGCTTATTTAATTTTCCAAAACAGATGACTTAGCATTTTAATACGGTGCTTTCAAACCAGGACTGAGATCAGTGATTAAGCAATTAGAGCTATCACATATATAACTATCCCCTAGGGATACTACAGGTCGGCACAAGGCCCCAAACATGGCTTACAACCCACAAAATATATCTAACACAATGTGCGTTTCAACCACATATAGCATATTATTCACATCCGGGATGGACTAAGTCTCAATCCCCAGTCACAATCAATCCTGTACCTGCCACGGGGTGCGAGCCACGCCCTACTAGCGTCACAATGTGCTAAGCCGGGGTTTCGGACACTCATGCTACCCTATACACTAATTACTCACCTCTAGCCGGTCAAAGACTCGTCCGTGATTCCTTTTCCTTTGGAATTCGCTGCCTCGTGCGTAGAATCTTATCAAACCACTGCAATTATGTTAATTACGGGTCAAAAAAACATAACCCAATTCAATTTATACGAAATACGCGATAATACACCAAGTTGGTAAAACCCGAGCCCTAGGCTCACTTCTTGAAAAATTCCAAAAATCATACCAACGGATTCCTCGTCTCGCCACGAGTCCTTGCATATAAAATTTATCAAAATCGGAGTTCGAATGGCCTTTCAAAACCCAAAAATTCGTTTTCATGATTTAGGCCCTAGTTCTTCACAAATTCTAATCAATTTCAAGAATTTTGGTGTTGATTCTAGTATAAAATCATGTTTTTGAGTCAAGAAACTTACCTCCAGCAATTACCCATTGATTTCTCTCTTAAAATCGCCTCAGAAGCTTCTTCCCGTTCCAAAATTGGAAGAAAACTTGATCTGCTCATTATAGGTATATTGTTCACGCGTTTTACTGCTCCAAATAGATTCCTTGTGAAATTATAATGAATTTAGTCTTTTGAATCACTCAATTTGACCTTATAATGAAGGAGATATGTAGGTTTTAAGATTTGCAAATAGTGCAGGTTTTTAATACGCCGTCAGGGGCAATTTCGTCATTAACCTGAAAATTTGGGCAACTTTTGTAAAATGGCCATAAAATCCTCATACGATGTCCAAATTCGATGATTCTTTTTGATACGGGTCCGTAATTACGATACGGATCAAATGCTTCATTCAAAACAGTAATCGAAGCTCATGTGTTCAATATGATATCATTTATGCTTGAAGAAACGATGTCGAAGCATAAGAAAAACGAGCATAACGCAACCCAAACCTATTTGAAACTCACCCGAGCTCCTCGGGACTGCATACGAACATACTAACATGCCACATATGATCATGAATACTTAGTTTCACTCTCAAAACACCAAAACTAACATCAAAACACTAAATTTACATCGGATTCAAGCCTAAGTTCTTCTAAAACTTCCGAAACTTGCATTTGATCTAAAACCCGACCTAAACACCTCCGAATGACTTGAAACTTTGAACGTACATCCGAAATCACCTAATGGAGCTACTGCAACTCTCAATGTTCCATTCCAACCCTCGGATGAAAATCTCACCTACCATCCGGAATTCGCCAAAATTCAACCTTAGCCAATTCAAGCCTAGATTATACCGGACCTTCGAATTCGATTCTGATTGCTCTCCTAAGTCATACATGATCCCCCCAAAACTAGTCGAATCATCAGAATTCAATTCTGAACTGTCTAACTCATCCGGTCAACATTTGGTTGACTTTTCCAACCTATTCTTCTCAAAAAGAGGTTTATGGCCTCATTTTTATCTAAATTTCTTCCGATTTGCTTCTAACTTTCCTGAACACATATAAATTAGCATATTGAAGTGTTAAATGAAGAAAACGGGGCGATAACTCCCGTAACGACGGGTCGGGTCGTTACATCATTATAGGGAAACTAACCAAAATACCTAATTGTATAGCCTCTTCTTCCACTACAGTTCCACTAACCAGCTATCAAGATAGAGTAGATAATTTGTGCCATCACTGCTGGCCTCCATTTTCTTTACAAAAATTTTGATATCTCTTGTAAAACAAGGAATGAGATTTCTCTATTTAATTAATTTTTTTTAGACCTAAAACGTGAGCAACAATTGAGGTTGGTGGGCCCAGTTCTTTTCTTTTATTAGTTAGAGCCCATGGTTGTATAACTATCATAACTAATTAATGAGTACTCTCTATTTTATATTTATAATAACAAATATCATTCTATTTTATTTTCTTTTATTATGCGTCACAACTGACACTACGAACCTACTCCAATTTTCGCTTGGTTTTTCTAACTTAGCTTTCTAACTAAAAGACTAAGTGATTATTTCCCTCCAAAACTAATTCAAACCCAAACCTACCAACTCGATACAACTCAACATATCTTAACAACATAAAAAAATAGAAATGAGATAAACGGGGCTACAACTCTTAGAACAACTAATCGGGTCGTTACACCTTCATTAAGGTTTCCAATTGTGAATCAACATCTTCTAGCTAAGTATAGAATTGCTGGAGTTATACATTTGTTCCTGGGTTAAGTTTCAACTAATTTGAGGGGTATTAAAGATGTTTTGAGTGATTTGATGGTTAAACAATTGGTCCTAGGCATTGTGATTTCGGTATAGACTTGATTCTAGCCTGTTTTGGATGTTGTTGATTGTTGATATGCTAGGTTGTTGCTCACCTTTTCAATTTTTTGTTGTTATCTTATATTTCCAGGTACAATTTTACCTTTAGTGATGTATGAAGCTTGAATTAAATATGTTATCAAGTTGGATACAGTTGTATGTGTTTTGTTTCCCCCTTTTGAAATCCTGCGATCTCTGTATTACTTTGATGTGAATTATAGTTGAGTTTTTTTGTAATAATTAGGCTTTTGGACTTTCACAATGGATTACTTGAAAGTTTTCGTGATTATTTCAACGTATTGCTGTGAAGAACATATTATGATAGAAAGTGAAATTGATTAAACAATAGGCCTATTCTATATTCATTTGTAATTTACTGTTAGTTTGAGATTAGGAATCATTAATGAGTTTATAGTTTTGTATATCATCAGATATGGTGTAATAATACTGCGTGTTTACTGAGTTGATGAGATATGGTGAAATTTTCAAGTTAAATGTATGGTCATTTCGTTTGTCAATTATGTTTAATGTTTCATTGTCCAATTAGAATTTCAGCTCTACTTGATCAGCACGTTAATTCTCAAATAGGTTTATAATTAATGCATTGATTAATAAATGTCCAGTATTTGTACTCTTGTGATAATAATGATTTAAATTACTGGACTTATAAGTATTTGGGCCCTGAATAATCCCATTGTTGGCCTAGTTCCCTTTGGACTGCCTCCCTCGTATGGATTGGGCATGTTTAGGCCAGTTGGATGATTCTTTAAAAAATGCCTTGTCCAGCTTATGTGTTTGAATCCTCATAGGCCCAAGAATTAGTTATAAATATAATCCCTTCCAAAAAGTAATTAGGAAAATTGGGGTATTAACTTGCGAAATATAAAATTGGGTCACGAATTAGGTAGCGAGTTCAAGCTAAAAGGGTGTTTCCCTTTTGTTTGAATTCGGACATGAGTTCGTGATTCGAATTTGTATTTATAAATTAATTAACTCTTAGAGACAAATAAGCCGTAGAAAATCTTAGTGCACTTAGGATTGGCCTTTAAATAAAAGTGAGACGAGCCTCGCCAAATGAAATATACACATTGTGGAGCCCTCATCAATTACTTAATAAAATACTTAGAAACTCAGGACGGGCCATATAGCGAATTTCAAGGTCTTCCCAAAAGATAATAACACGTTAGACTCTTTAGGCACATTTTTTTTAATAATCTTACCTTCCTAATTCGGGTGTGTATTTCATACAACCCAAATCTACATCTGAAAATGTCTAATAAAGATGTGTCGAGGATCCGGGTGCATTTCATGTGATGTGATCCGAAAACATATTTTTAGGCGACGTTCACTTTCGTAAAAAATAATTAAAAAGCGGTAAATAATTATAAAAATTTCATTCTAGGTTGGGGCATGTAAAAAATTAGATTTTTAGCCATTAATAATAATTTAAGCGACCGTTCTAGAACAACGGGATCCGGGTGTGCCTAACACCTTCCCTCGGGTCAACAGAATTCCTTACACAGAATTTCTGATTCGCGGACTCCAATTAGGAAGTTGAATAATTTTCCTCGATTTGAGATTTAAACCGGTGACTCGGGACACCAAAAGCCAATCCTTTCCCAAATGGCGACTCAAAAATAAATAACTAATCCCAATTCGAATAATGTCACTTAAATTGGAAAAACTCCCTTTTATATATTTTTATCCTTCGGTGTAAGGAATGTGTAAAAAAGGAGGTGTGACAGCTCTGGCGACTCTGCTAAGGAAACGAACCCAGAATTTTTGTTCAAGGTTCAAAGAATTCGAGCTTATTTTAATTACTATATTTAGCTTTTATCCGATTCTTCTAAATGCTTCCATGCTATATGTGCTAAATGTTTACCGCTTTGATATTTGTTGAACTGTATATAAACTATCGCGAATCCCTCCTCTTTCTGAGTCTTCTACATCATGGAGAAAGGTGCACTTTGTGTGGCTTCTCTTCTGTTAGAGTCCTTTTCTCCAAATTTAGAACGAGGTTGGGATAAGTTGCAAAGCCGAGCGAGCTTTTGTATCCCCAGTACGCTGCCTCCCCCTCGGCCCGAGTTGTCCGCTCGGGTAAGCCAGGTCTAGACCAATAAACCTAGGGTTTAAACCTAGGTGAACAATAAACTCATGCCGGACTCTTAGTAGGACGCTTGTTTGCATCACGTGCATTCTAGCTTAGGGGACTCAACACAGGGGTTGGGTCCGTCTAGGACAGGTGACCCATATTGAATTGACCATCCTGATGCATATTACGTGCTACTTGCATTTATTTGCTCGGCTCCGCATGTTGACCGGTTTGTGTATCATGAGTAAAAATTGTGAAAAGTAGTAGTTTTAGGACTGAGGGAGGATAATCATTTATTGTGAAAAACCCAATGTCCAATTAGTACCGAAATGCTGCCAGATTTTCAAAAATAAAAAGAATATTTGAAAAATAGAAAGGAAATTGTTGTTCAAGAAATAGTTTTAATTTTTGGCCAATCGGCCCGAACTACGCTGGTTTGATTCTCACCGGATGTGAGATACGTAGGCAACCCTCATCGGGTTCAACCTCCCCTTTTGTTTTTTTTCAAAAATTGCCAAAAAAATGTCAAATTTTTAAAAATTTTATTAAATAAATCGGGTGATGCCATTCTTGTTTAAAATAAGCCGAGTGTCCCTCAAAAGGACGTCCGAAGACCGTTTTTGCAAGAACAACCACCTTGAGTCATTTTAAATGGTTTGCAAATACAACCTTAAAATCTCCCTCTCGACAGTGCTGAAAGGCCGTATTCGCCAAACCAGGTTTTCTCAATTGAAATTTTTTGCAAAGATAGCCAATTTTGAGCCATTATATGGCCAAGTTAAAAATAGTCACAATTAGCGTTAAAACTTTTTCAGTCTCGTTTTGGCCTGTGGAGATGCTGAATGATGCCCCATGGGCCCCAAGATGAGAAATGTTTTCAAATTCATGGTCCATTAAATAAATTTTGCAAAAATAGCCATTTCTACCTTTTAATCATTAAATAAATGTGCAGGATGAATTCCAAAGACATCAAAACCTTCCCAGTCCTGAGTGAGATACCCCTCCAGCTTCACATGTGGTGGAATGACTTACGAGATGGAAGTAAAGAATTAGTGGTAAGAATCCAATGGGGTCTTACGGAACTTATGAACGTAAGACCAAGAAAGGATATTGTTGAAGCATTGATACCATTTTGGGATCCAACTCGAAATCTCTTGAGATTCTCTGATTTCTAGCTCACACCAACATTGGAGGAAATGGCAGGGTGTGCAGGCCTTAATGGGAACATGCGAAGCATATATCCTCTATCACCCAGGCCTGTAACACTTCACAAATTCTTGGATTTATTGAGTGTCAGTTGAGATATCCAAGACCCGCATCTAGCAGAAAGGTGTTGCACTTTGCATTTTCTTTATCATCTATACAGAAACCCGAGGGGCTTCGAGGAACCTAACAAGGGCTTAACACATGAAGGAAATAAAGACAAATGGGAGGCTTGACGAGGGTTAGCATTTATTGTGGCCTTTCTAGGAATTGTGATTTGCCCCAGGGAAGATGGGAATATAGATCTCGCACTAATAGGAATAGTGGATATAGCTATGAAAAAGCCCAATAGCACAATAGTCTCCTTGTTGTAGCAGAAATTTATTGGGCTTTAAGTAAGTGTCGAGAAGGAGAAAAATTCTTTCAAGGGTGTAATCTTCTATTGCAAATGTGGATCCAGGAGCATTTATGTAACCGCACAGGGTACATGAACTTTGGGTTAACTGGGCTTAGTTGCATCAATGAATTTGAAACTCGGGTTGCAGGCATCAAATTCTTCGAAGGTGTTAAGGCTTGGTCTTCATGCTTGAATTCATTAAATGCGGATAAGATCGAGTGGGCTTATGGGTGGTTTCCCGCAACCGAAGTGCTCTATACTTCAGCAGAAGTCCCATATATACTTTTGATGGGCATTCGAAGCACACAACCTTATGCACCTTACAGAGTCATGCGACAATTTGAGAGGTTCCAAATAGTGCACAATGATGAAGATTTAAGTGAACAGGTTATTGAGTTGGGATCTAAAGCGACCTTCCCGGAACCAAGAATTAGAAAAATATGGAATGAAAGTCGGTTTCTGCAACCTAATACAATGATAGAGGATCGGGCTAGGGGAGAGGTGGATCCCAAATATTTGGCATAGTTTAACAAAAGGTTCCAAATTCCTGGGAGACCCTCTAAAAGGACTCACGTACAGCAGTTTACTGACGGAGCCCGGCTTCAATTGGATTGGTTGACAAAAGAAAAGGAATACCGAGTCAAAATTGGGGCATTAGAACAACAGGTACGGGACCTTCAATTTGAAAAAGATGTCCAAATGGCTGCTGATGTAGGTGAGAAGAAGAAATTGTTTTAGGAAAATGAATCCCTTAAAGCACAGATCCAACAAATGAAAATTGACGCTAGAAATAGGGAAAGAAGCGTGTCTGACGAAAGGTTGATCAGAGGGTTGAGAAAACAAGTCTCAGATTGTAAAGAAGAGTTAGAAAGGTCTCAAAGGAATCTGGAAAAACTACAAACACATTGGGCCAAGAAAACTGAGGAAAGAGCCTGATATGTACAACATCTAAAAAGGGATTATGAAGAAACCATTGCCAATATAAGAAGGAAAGGAAATGCTTCGGAAGAAAGGGCAACCCAATTAGACAAAGAGTTTCGAGCTGAGAGGAACCGGTGTTATGAGATGATGGATGAAATGCAAAGGAAGTAAGATTGCTACAAGACCTCCACCTTCAAGATTCCGAAGTGCTAGAAGCCTGCAATCAATAGACAAGCCGACTTCTTCAAGAAAAAGGTCAAATCAGGGAAAGAATCCAGCGCATTGCACATTATATTGTCAAGAGATGTCAAGATGGTGAACGGATGGGTTGAACCACTTTCTTTGCTTCAGTGATACTATTTGTTCGGCAGGTCATGAATTATTTAGAGCAACTGCAAAGGGGTCTTGCGCGCAGGCCCGTGGCGATGCCGAATAATGCCCTGCGGGCCCCAGGGTTTGAAGTTTTGATGTATTCTTAGATAGTCGAGTTTGTATTTTGTATTTTTCTTCTGAAAATGAAAACAAATAGTTTAGTAATTTTGTAATCGCAGTTTTTAATGAAAATTCAAAAATTTTCCAAAATACTATTTTCTTATTTTTGCATATTTATCTTTTGTTTGCAAGAACTACACTTGGTCTGATTCATGCGGGGCCATGATACGTAGGCAATCTACATAATATTCGATCGTAATCCTAAGAAAATGAGAAATACATGGGAAAATAAATAAAAGGAAAAACAAGAGAGAAAGAAGCACAAGAGAAGGCAATAAGGCATTAAGAGAAAAACCAAGCAAAAAGGGGGAAGAGAAAATAAAACAAAAGAGAAAGGAAAGGAAAGGGCAACAATAAGAAAGGACGGGATGATGCATGCAACCGAAGCAAACACGTAGATACTCAGTATAGGTGCATCACACTTCAATCTGTAGTTGCCTATCTGTTATTTGTGCCACACTAAATGTTGTTGCTGTCATTTCAGTTAAGTTTTTAGAAACCGTGGTTGGTTTGTGGTAAGCTGGCCTCGCATCGATACTTCACCAGATCCAAAGGAAGCATTGAAATGTCATCTGAAATGGCTCTTCCCGCAATCCCTATTTTTGAAGACAGCCCACTCTTCGAGCCCTATAGAGCTGAAGAAAATAGAATACTATGTCTGCGCTTGATGGAGATGCGGGATGCTTGGAACAACGGGAAGGAACCCCCAAGTAATATCCCTGGATTCCGGGAATTGTTCCCCAGATCATGAGGAGTTACCACTGTCCCCATCAGCCATTCAAATGTTCCTTTGGGCCAACCTACCATCATTGCTAACTTTTTCGGAACACCCTCCAAAACCCACCCACAAGTGTTCCCATCTGGGACTGCGCCCAATATTTTCACTGCTCCACCATCCTCTGCAACAACTCAGCCATCATTGCCAAATCACGTTGGGGACCCTTCAATCTTCACATTCCAGAATCCGGTCTTTCAGGTTTATCCTCCTCACTACCCTCAATACACATATTCCCGGCCACATTATGAGCCCACACCAGAACAAGACAAGACCCTTAAAACAATTAGAACATGATGACATGACAAAAAGGATGAAGAGTCTTGAACAAAGTCTTAAGAATATGCAACGACTAAGTGGGCAGAAAAGTGTCTCTTATAATGATCTGTACATGTTCCCTCACATGCACCTACCTTTGGGATATAAGATACCGAAGTTCAAAAAGTACGATGGGCATGGTGATCCCACAGCTCATCTCAAAAGGTATTGTAATCAGCTACGTGAAGCTGGGGGCAAAGAAAAGTTACTAATGGCCTATTTTGGAGAAAGTTTGGTGGGTATAACATCGGAATGGTACATGGATCAGGACATATCTCGATGGCATATTTGGGATGACTTCGCTAGAGATTTTGTCCGACAATTTCAATACAATGTAGACATTGCACCCGATAGGAATTCTTTGGAAAATCTCAAGAAAAAGCCTTCAGAAAGTTTCCGTGAATATGCAATCAAGTGGCGCGAACATGCGTCAAGGGTGAAACCACCAATGGATGAGGTGGAGATGGTGACAGTTTTTCTACAAGTCTAAGAAGCAAATTATTTCCAAAACATGATGTCCGCCATGGGTAAACCTTTTGCGGAGGCCATAAAAATTGGAGAAATGGTGGAGAATAGTTTAAAGACAGGCAGAATCCTGAGTCAGTCGGCTTTAAGAGCAACCTTCCAAGCTATTCAAGGCGGGTCTAGAGGGATGCTAAGGGAAAGAAGAAAGAAGAAACAGTTATGGCAACATCGGGAGGAAGAAGATTCTGGGCTCCTAGACCGGCATTCCCTGAAAGAACTCCTCAGCACTATTACCCCTACACAGACATGACTTATACTCCTTCACTTTATGCGGTAATGAATGCTCAACCTTTCGGCCGACCGCAAACGCAGGCTAATCAAAATCCACCCCCATTCTAAAGGAACCAGCCTCCTTTCCAAAACTAATATAATCCCCAAACTCCGCAAAATCATTTTCGTCCTAGAGAACCACCCAAGCGACAAAATATTACACCAATTGGTGAATCATATTCTAGTTTGTTCTCGAAGCTGGTCCAGATGAACTTGCTGCAACCCGTACCCCCAAACAGGTAAACCTCGAAATCACAATCATATCAACGAGGTGCCAGGTATGCATATCATTTAGGAGCGGAAGGGCACAGCATGGACCACTGCTGGACATTGAAAAGGGTTGTGGAAGATTTGATTGAACAAGGAAAAATAGTGCTGAAGGATGAAGAAGTTCCAAATGTTACTAATAACCCATTGTCTGCTCACAACAATGAGCTAGTAATTGGTATGATTTGTGAAGACCGAGAATTTAATCCGGCCTTAAAAGCCATAATTGCTATTGCCGATGCTGAAAAGAAGCCTAAGACATCCCTTAAGTAGGAATAAAGAGAGAAGAAGGATAAAACTACCAAAGTTGAACCTAAAATGAAAATTGAGGCAAAAGAACGAGCCAATGCCTCCGAAATAAGGGGTTCTTTATATTACAAGTGGTCGTCAAGAAAAACAATTAGTCGTGAACTCTCCAAAGAAGTATGAAGTAAAGAAAGGGACACAAATGGCCTATGTGGTGCGAGGAACAATCAAACCGCCTCGGCTGAGCGAGCCAGTGGTTATTGGACGTTCACCACAGAAACCAATGAGTGATCCCTCTGCAGTACCCTGGAACTACCAACAAACCGTGGTTACCTATAAAGGTAAAGAAATTACAGGGTAACTCCCGGGAACCATCCCTGTTGAAAAATGCTCAAATGTTCTTGAAGTCAACAGTGTTGCAATAAAACGCTTTCCATCTAAAAAGCTAGTAAGCGCTGAAAAAGCAGAAGCCTTCTTTCAAAAGATGAAAATGCCTGATTATAAAATAACGGAACAACTGAGGGGGTGACCTGAACAAGTATCACTTTTAACATTGGTGACCTAGTCCGCTGAACATCAGAAGATTCTCATAAAACCTTTGAATGAGGCATATGTTCCCAGCGGAACATCAGTTGAACAATTGGAGAGAATGGCAGAAAGATTTTTTGCTATCAATCAACTTTCTTTCAACAAGAATGATCTGCCATCAGAAGAAGCTGCTCACAATAAAGCTTTACATTTAACTTTCAAATATAAAGGTTACTATGTTAAGCGTGTCATGGTGGATGGAGGCTCAGGGGTTGATATCTGCCCATTCTCCACATTACAAAGAATGGAGATTGGAACATGGAGGATTCGTGCCAACAATATCTGCGTGAGAGCTTTTGATGGCATCAAGAGGGACACTATCGGTGAAATTGATTTGATACTGACCATAGGCCTAGTTGATTTCGAGGTCACTTTCCAAGTATTGGACATGGACACGTCATATAATTTTCTTTTGGGAAGGCCTTGGATTCACGTGCCTTCTACCCTCCCCAGATGGAAAAATTTGAATATGAGAATCAGGAGATTGTAGTTCATGGAGAAGATGAGCAGTCTATCTATCGTGACCCATCCATTCCGTGCTTGGAGGCGAGGGAAGGAAGTGAGCATATTGTTTATCAAGCCTTTGAAGTCGTGGTAGCGGACCGATATGAGGAAGGAAGTCCATGACCCCAACCTTTCTTGTCTAATGCTTCAATCATGGTGGCCAAATGATTAGACATGGATTCAAACCCGGGAAAGGATTGGGAAAAGCTTTGCAAGGAATAGTTGAGCCAGTAACTCTACCCACTACAGAGAAGTATCTCGGGATAGGTTTTGTAAGGCCCCGTAAAATTTTTGTACATAAAACCTAGTAGCTATAGTGTCATGGTCCGAACAATCGCGGTTCGGACCCTTGGTAATGATTTAAGTTTCAAAAATATAGAGAATCAATTTTTCCAGAAAAGTGTCAATTTTGCGATCAAGAATGCGACCACAGATCTGCTATGCGGACCGCATTCTTGCCGCAAAGCTTACCAGAAGGTTTCCCAAAATCATGTCAAAAATGCGGTCGATATGCGATCGCATAATGAATCTTTGGTGCACTTTGCGACCGCAGATCAAGAATGCGGACCACATTATGGTCGCATTCCGTAACAGAACTTGTGTAATTTTGAGGTCATTCCGCGGTCACTTTGCGGACCGCATGTTGATTCTGCGATCGCAGATGCGACCGCAGAATTGACCCGGCCCAGAAATTTTATAAAATTTGACCCGATCTCTTCTTCAATATAACACCTTTCACCTTCATTTTATCATATCATCTTACCAAAATTAGAGAGAGAAGAGAGAGGTTTTAGAGAGAGAAGTCTTTCATCTTCAAAGATTGTTCCAAACATCTAGTCCAAAGGATTCTAGGGCAAGGATTCAACTTCCCCAATCTTTACAAGGTAAAACCCTAACTATTTTCTTTGATTTTCAGTTTTAAATTGGGTAAAGAGAGGGTTGCATATAATAGCTTTTGAAAATAGAATTTTTACACTCATGCATGATTATTGAACTTGATTTCTAGTAAAAAGAAGTGAGTAGAAGTAAGAGTATTCAAGAACAAGGTTGGAAAGAGTAGGATATCTTGGGCAAGCATAAAGTAGGAAGTTAACGGAAGAAAACTCGATACCAGGTATGTATGGCTAATTTTGATTCTTGTGAAATCGCCTATATGTGTGAAGTTTGTTTGGTTCGTGTTAAATTGACAAATTGTGTGAAATTCTTGTTGTTGTTGTTGGATATTCAAAGTTTGTTGTTGAGCTATGAGTGATGTAAAATGAGAGTTTAATTTGGTAAAAGAATTGTGAATAATGGCTATAATGGCATATATTGTACTTTGTGGAAAAGAAACGAAACACTTGAGGATTGGTAAGTCATTGAACAATACGGTATGAATACTCTTGATTTTGGAACACTTGTAACTTGGTTGTGATATTGGCTTGAGAAGTAATTGTGACCATGAACCAACCTGTAAGTTGCTTATTTGAACTTGTTGAAATTGTGTGAAATGCCTTATTTGCTGTTTGTACTTGTTGTGTTTTAAAACTGTACGGTGGGATCAGGTTGCGCGCCGCAACATGAAGAAATAAGGTGTGGGTTCGGGTGATAAGGGTGGCCGAGGTAATAAGGGTGGTCAGGGGTAATAAGGATGGAAAGCGATCAAAATCGCTATTGAAAATTGATATAAAAATCAATAATGTGAAATTGTGAAAGGAGACAGCAGGAGAGTTTGCAACCTGTGGGGCACCGATTGCCCCTTTGTTTGACTACTTGTGCTTTACGTGATTGATTGGTTATTGTTAAATTGGTTGATCGTAGAAAGTGCTTTGTGTTGAGAATTATTTGAAATGAGGAAAATGTGGAAACATGGTTGGCTGGCTTAATTAATTGTTGATGTAATTCAATGGCTTGAGTTTACTTGGGACAAAGTTTGTCCATACATGCCGGTACAATTCAAGTGTACTGACGTCCCTTTTGCCGGGGACGCTACATTCGTGTTATGATTGTAGGTGGATCAGTAGCAGGCACTTCAACTCATCGGCAGTAGTATCCTTCTCCTTCCACCGCCCGTTTTGGTGAGCCCCTTTCTTCCTTGGGGCCCTGTGTGGTTCATGCCACTTTTGTTTAGATTTCATTTTGGTTTTGTAAGGTATAGCTGGAGCCTTGTTGCTGGCAAGTATTGTATTCCCCTTTTTGTATCCTAGAGGCTCTGTAGACATGTAAACTATGGGACTCCAGTCTTATGTATATATTATGTTATGTCGGGCGTTGTAAAAACTGCAAACTTGTTAATGAATAACTAGTATGGTTTTATTTGTTTAATGTGAAATCATTCATGGTTAGTAAGATATTTGGTTAATGAGAAACAATTAACACAGGGGTAACGCGTGGGAATGAAAGGCACCCAGGTCCGCTTGACTGGGGCTACCCGGTCAGGCGCCAGTCATGTCCCTTGATTTGGGACGTGACAGTTTTTCACCCAACTCCCGAGGATGAAGCGTGGGCCAAAGAAAGGAAAAAAGAAGGATGGTTTCTTCCACAGCCAGTGCCACATTGGTATGACACATTTGTCGAACCCAAATATGTTGAAGAAGAAGATGAGGTTTTCACGGCAGATGAAATAGAAGACATCTGTGGAGCCATAAGGAAAATGCTCTATGAGACTCACATGGTTGAACCGGGAGAAGGTACTAGCACCGCTGAGGTGCTCTATATGGGATTAGATCCTAATCTTCAGAATTGGAATGCTACTCCGTTTTCGATCAGGCGGGAGTCCTGGTAGATTAGTCCTGTCACCTTGTTCTGCATCTCGAGTTATTTCAGGGTGAAATCAGATGTTTTCTTTTAGCATTTTGTCTTTTAAATTCATGTAAAACCTGTTATCTTCCCAAATTCTAAGAAATGAAATAAATATTTCATCGTCCATTTTCCTTTTCTGATTTCTTTTATTTTTTCTTCTTTTTCATTTTTTTTTCAGTTATAATAATGCAGCTTTATAGAATATGACATGCCTAAGGACTTCATGCCCACACTCAAACACACTGTCTAACTTTGAAATAATGAATCAAGAACTAGAATGTAACGACCCGACCGGTCGTTTTAGAAAATTGCGCCCCAATCCCTAATTTAACTGTTCCCCTAAGTTCATTTCTGCTATTGTGGGTTGCCGGGAGAGTTGGTTCCAAAAAATTTGAGCATTTTGGGACACTTAGTCCCTAAATAAGAGCTTTGAAACTAGAAAACGGTTCGTAGCCGGAACAGTGTTAAGACGATCTCGGAACGGAAATCCGATGGTTCCATTAGCTCCGTTAGGTGATTTCGGGGTTAGGAGCGCGTTCGGGACGTATTTTGGAGGTCCGTAGCTCAATTAGGCTTGAAATGCCGAAGGTTGAAATTTTGGCGAATCCGACCGATAGGTGAGATTTTGATCCGGGGGTCGGAATGGAATTCGACAATTTCTGTAGCTTCGTTATGTGATTTTGGATATGTCCGCAAATTTTCAGGTCATTCGGACGTCGTTTGGACGGGTTTTTGATCGAATGTGCAATTCGGAAAGTTTTAAGAAATTTAGGCTTGAATTCGATGCGAATTATGGGTTTTGATGTTGTTAGACGTGTTTTGAGGATTGGAGCAAGTTCGAATGAGGTATTAAGATGTGTTGGTATGTTTGGATGAGGTCCCGGGGCCTCGGGGTGTTTTCGGATGGTTAAACGGGATAAAATTGTGGAAAATTGCAGGTTGGGATCCTGCTTCTGTTGTTTCCGCTCCTGCGGAATTTTGGACGCAGGAGCGAGTCCGCAGAAGCGGACGAGGTGCGCAGGAGCGGGTGGTTCCGCAGAAGCGGAAGAATTTCCGCTGAAGCGGGGTCGCTGGTGCGAGCCTGGGATCGCAGAAGCGGACGAGAGAAATTGGGCATGGTCCGCAGAAGCGGACGTTTTTCCGCTTGGGCGAGACCGCAGAAGCGGTCAGTGATGCGCAGAGGCGGATTTGTCCGCAGAAGCGTAAGCTTCTTCGCAGAAGCGGGTCCGCTGAAGCGGCCCTTTATTCGCAGAAGCGGAAATGGCCGGCTAGGCCTGGAACCGCCGAAGCGACCCTTTGGTCGCGGATACGGGAGCGTAGAAGCGGAAAATGTTCCGCAGAAGCGAAAATCGCTGTAAGTAAGTGTATCAGAAGTTAGAAAAATTTCAGAACATTTTAACATTTGGGGGTCTCGGCTTAAGGGCGATTTTGGGCGATTTTGAGGAGGAAATCAAGGGAAATCATCAGGTAATCAACTATGAACTCATATTATGATTAGTATTGGTAATATTATGCAATTATATCATGAAAATGGAGGAATTTGGGGTAATTATGGAGGATTTAGCCCTAGTCTTGAACTTTAGAAAATCTCTGATTTGAGTGGGCAAATGGAGTCCGATTTTGGTAAATTTTATATGCCTAGACTCGTATTGAGATAAGGAACCCGAAAATATAATTTTCGTGATTTTTCGATAAGCGTACCGAGAGTCGGGTTTTGACAATTTGTGAGTTTTGGTGCATTTTGAGTTATTTTGATTGGGTAATACCCAATTGGCCTATTTTGATGTGATTCTATTGATTTTTATCAGATACTACACTTGTGGAGGCCGACATTCGCGGCAAGAAGGTTATTTCTTAGCGGTTTTGTACCGGAATTGAGGTAAGTGGCTTGTCTAACCTCGTGTGGGGGAATTTTCACCCCTAGGATATTATGTGATAGTTTAAAAGCCTTGTACGCGAGGTGACGGGCGTGTACATGCGCTGGTTGATGAATACGTATTTTATTCAGAAATGTTCGATGAGCGATATCCCTGTCTTTGGTTGTTAATTTGATATTTTACCCGGTAGTGGTTGGAAGAGCATGATCAGGTAGCACTTAACTGTTTAGTTGCCTAACTGCCTTATTTGAATTCCTTGTTAATTATTGGCACCATTTTTCGGTGAAGTTATAAAAGCATAATTATTCACTCTGTGGATTCCTTAATTGGCTGTGCTTGTGGACTGCGGGTTCGATTCCCGGAGACCCAGGGCTGTGGGTTCGATTCCCGGAGACCCGACGTGATATTGGTAGGGACTACGGGTTTGATTCCCGAGATCCTGAGTTATTGGTAGGGACTACGGGTTTGATTCCCGAGATCCTGAGTTATTGGTAGGGACTACGGGTTCGATTCCCGAGATCTTGAGTTATTGGTAGGGACTACGGGTTCGATTCCCGAGATCCCGAGTTATTGGTAGGGACTACGGGTTCGATTCCCGGAGATCCTGAGTTATTGATTATTTCCTTCTATTCTAATAGTACTAGTTGGCATTTTTCCTTCATTTCGTTGCGGGTTCGATTCCCGGAGACCCAGGGGTACCGAGAATGGGACTGTGGGTTCAATTCCCACAGATCCTGGATTTGTTTATTTGAGTTGGTTATTTGTTATTAGCTTGGTTGTAGACAGTTTCAGTAAATGTTGTTATTTTGGAAGTTTTGTTGTTATCTGTAAACTGTTTATTTTGTTATCATCATATTATTATTGTTTCTCAGTAGGGCCCTGGCCTTCCTCGTCACTACTCCATCGAGGTTAGGCTTGGCACTTACTGAGTACCGCCGTGGTGTACTCATGCTACTCTTCTGCACACTTTTGTTGTGCAGATCCAGGTACATCAGAGCATGCTCGTACTAGGTGATTCTGCAGCTTTCTGGGAGACTTCGAGGTATGATCTGCTACGTCCGCGGATCCGGAGACTTCCCTTCTATTCTAGTATTACTAGTTGACATTTTCTTCATTTCGTTGTTAGATACTCTTTACACATAGAGCTACAGTTGTATTTCCCTTTTAGTCTGTGTTACCGTGGGGTTCCGGATCTTGGTAGTGTTTATTTATTGTGTGACGGATGTATGTGCCAAGTGGCACGGATTACATATCTTTTATGTTATTTTCCGCTGTTTCTTATTTAAGTAATTATAATTTATAGATTCCGCAACGTGTTAGGCTTACCTAGTCGTGGGGACTGGGTGCCATCACGACATGTTCACAATTGGTGAACTAGGGTCGTGACAAGTTGGTATCAGAGCTCTAGGTTCATAGGAGTCACGGGACACGGACCGGTTACTTAGAGTCTCGCTGATCGATACGGAGACGTCTGTATTTATCTACGAGGGGCTATGTAACCGTTTAGGAAACTCTTCATTTCTTTTGGATTCCTTGTCGTGCGACATTTTTGGCATCAAAAAAAATCTAAACTATTGATTTCTATTCTCTCACGGATGGTGAGGACACGAGCTAACCGCGATGATCGGGTACCCGCGCCCCCTGTTGCGCCGTCAGAGGCCGGGCCGAGGTAGAGGACGAGGACGCGCCCGAGGTGCAGCCACGGCACCATCGCGCGCTGCCGCCGAGGTGCCACCGGTAGACCAGGTTGGAGCGCGAGCACCGGTACACCGACTACGACTGCTACTACTCCCAGCACTACAGGAGACCCTGGCCCAGTTCATGAGTATGTATACCACTTTAGCTCAGGCAGGACTGCTTCCTCTCGTCGCAGCTACATCTCAGGCCGGGGGAGGGGCCCAGACTCCCGCAGCCGTTACACCGGAGCAGCGTGTGCCAGTGGGACAGGTTCCAGATGTTTTGGTTATGCCTCCTGCCGCCCCAGCACAGCCCGGAGGTGGGCCAGCTGCCTCTGAGGACGAGCAGCGTAGATTGGAGAGGTTCAAGAAATATGACCCTCCAGTGTTCAGTGGGTTGGCTTCAGATGATGCATTGGGTTTTCTGGAGGAGTGTCATCGTATTCTTCGTACTATGGGGATTGTGGAGACCAGCGGGGTTTCCTTCACTGCCTTTCAGTTTCGTGGGGCCGCTTATGATTGGTGGCGCACGTATGAGTTGGATAGTCCAGAGGAGTCTGCTTCATTGACCTGGACGCAGTTTTCAGATCTATTTTTGAGGGAGTTTGTTCCACAGAGCCTTAGGGATTCTTGGCGCTCGGAGTTTGAGCGGTTGCGACAGGGCTCCATGTCAGTATCGGAGTATGCCATCAGTTTCACCCGTCTGGCCAAGCATGCACCGGCCTTGGTAGCCACGGTTCGGGAGAGAGTACGGAGATTTATTGAGGGCCTGATTCCGCCATGGCCAGAGAGTTGGAGACAGATATATCTTATCAGCAGGCAGTTAGCATTGCCAGGAGGATCGAGAGTATGCTCCCTAGAGAGCGGGGAGATAGAGAGGCCAAGAGGTCTCGTGAGTCGGGCCATTTCTCCGGTGCCCGCACTTCAGCAGCCGGTCGTTTTGGCAGGGGTTATTCCGGCCGACCAGTTCACTCAGCATTGCCCGCAGCCGGTAGTACTCCAGCTCTTCCAGCACCTCAGGAGCCTTATTATGCTCCCCCAGTTTCTAGTGCACCTCCTGCGCGGGGTCCTTCCAGGGGTCAGACTAGTGGGGGTAAGGCCGGTCAGTCACAGTCACTGTGTCCTCCCAGAGCTTGCTTTGGGTGCGGGGATACTCGCCATCTGGTCAGGGAGTGCCCCAGGCGTAGGAGGGGAGCACCTCACCAGTCTTCGCAGCATCAGCGTGGCTCTCAGGGTCAGCAGGCTATCATTCCGGCTCCAGCTGCTATTCCACCTGCCCAGCCAGCCAGGGGCGGGGGTCAGGGTTCTAGAGGCCGCCCTCGAGAGGGGGGACAGGCCAGATTCTATGCTATTCCTGATCGCGCTGCGGCTGTTGCATCTGACTCTGTTATCACAGGTATTATTCTGGTTAGTCACAGGGAGGCATCGATTCTATTCGACCCTGGTTCCACTTTTTCATATGTGTCTTCTTACTTTGCTTCTCATCTGGGTGTGCCTCGGGATTCTTTGAGTGCCCCCATTTATGTTTCCACTCCGGTGGGTGATTCTTTGGTCGTGGACCGTGTATATCGGTCGTGTTTGGTTACCATTTGTGATTTTGAGACCAGAGCGGATCTATTGTTGCTCGGGATGGTCGATTTTGATATTATTCTGGGCATGGACTGGTTGTCGCCCCATTATGCTATTCTTGATTGTCACGCCAAGACCGTGACGCTGGCTATGCCAGGCATTCCACGTATTGAGTGGAGTGTTACTCTAGATCACACCCCTAGCCGTGTTATTTCTTTTCTCAGAGCTCAGCGTATGGTGGAGAAGGGGTGTGCTGTTTATCTAGCCTATGTGCGGGACGTCAGTGTTGATACTCCCTCCATTGATTCTGTTCATGTGGTACGTGACTTTGCTGATGTATTTCCAGCCGATCTTCCGGGCATGCCGCCCGACAGAGACATTGACTTTGCTATTGACTTGTTGCCGGGCACTCAGCCCATTTCTATTCCACCGTACCGTATGGCTCCTCCTGAATTAAAGGAGTTGAAGGATCAGTTACAGGAGTTATTGGGCAAGGGTTTTATTCGACCCAGTGTTTCGCCTTGGGGTGCTCCTGTATTGTTTGTGAAGAAAAAGGACGGTTCTATGCGTATGTGTATTGACTATCGTCGGCTGAACAAGGTTACAGTGAAGAACCGGTATCCTTTGCCCCGTATTGATGATTTATTTGACCAGTTACAGGGCGCACATGTGTTTTCTAAGATTGATTTGCGCTCCGGGTATCACCAGCTGAAGATTCGGGAGCCAGATATCCCGAAGACTGCCTTCAGGACCTGGTATGGTCACTATGAGTTCCTCGTGATGTCTTTTGGGTTGACTAATGCCCCAGCAGCATTTATGCATTTGATGCACAGTGTGTTCAGGCCTTATCCGGACTCGTTCGTGATTGTCTTCATTGATGATATTCTAGTATATTCTCGGAGCCGGGAAGAGCACGAGCAGCATTTGAGGATAGTGCTTCAGATCCTGAGGGAGAAGCAACTTTATGCCAAGTTCTCTAAATGTGAATTTTGGTTGAGTTCTGTGGCATTTTTGGGCCACGTGGTGTCGAGTGATGGTATTCGAGTAGATCCGAGGAAGGTGGAGGCCGTGCAGAGTTGGCCCAGACCCTCCTCCGCTACTGAGATACGCAGTTTCCTTGGTTTGGCGGGCTACTACCGTCGTTTCGTAGAGGGGTTCTCTTCGATTGCAGCACCTATGACTAGATTGACCCAAAAGGGTGCCCCTTTTCGGTGGACAGACGAGTGTGAGGCGAGCTTTCAGAAGCTCAAGACAGCGTTGACTTCGGCCCCTATATTGATGTTGCCTACAGGTACGGGGTCCTATACCGTATATTGTGATGCCTCACGAGTTGGACTCGGTGCGGTATTGATGCGGGACGGTAGGGTGATTGCCTACGCGTCGAGACAGCTGAAGGTGCATGAGAAGAATTACCCTGTTCATGATTTGGAGCTAGCCGCCATTGTTCACGCCTTAAAAATTTGGCGTCATTATTTATATGGGGTTCCTTGTGAGATCTACACTGATCACCGGAGCTTGCAGCACTTGCTTAAGCAGAAGGACCTGAATATGCGTCAGAGGAGATGGTTGGAGCTACTGAAGGACTATGATATTACTATTCTCTATCATCCAGGCAAGGCTAATGTGGTTGCTGATGCCTTGAGTCGTCGGGCAGAGAGTTTGGGGAGTTTAGCATATCTACCAGCTTCAGAGAGGCCTATGGCGATGGATGTTCAGGCTTTGGCCAGGCAGTTGGTTAGACTGGATCTTTCGGAGCCCAGCCGGGTTCTAGCTTGTGTGGTTTCTCGGCCTTCTCTATTTGACCGCATCAGGGAGCGTCAGTTCGACGACCCTCATTTGCTTGTCCTTCAGGATAGAGTTCGGCGTGGTGATGCTCGAGATGTTACCATCGGGGATGATGGAGTTACGAGGATGCAGGGGCGTATCTGTGTGCCCAATGTAGATGATCTTCGAGAGCCGATTCTAGCAGAGGCCCATAGTTCGCGGTATTCCATCCATCCGGGTGCCGCGAAGATGTATCAGGACTTGAAACAGCATTACTGGTGGAGGCGGATGAAGAGGGATATAGTTGATTATGTTTCTAGATGCCTCAACCGCCAGCAGGTGAAGTATGAGCATCAGCGTCCGGGTGGATTGATGCAGCAGATTGAGATTCCCGAGTGGAAATGGGAGCGCATTACCATGGACTTTGTATCCGGGCTTCCACGGACTATTAGGAAGTTTGATTCTATTTGGGTTATTGTGGATCGGCTGACCAAGTCCGCCCATTTTATACCGGTGAGCACTACTTATTCATCGGAGCGACCGGCGGAGATCTATATCAAGGAGATAGTTCGGCTGCATGGTATTCCAGTTTCCATCATTTCAGATAGAGGCACTCAGTTCACTTCACGGTTCCTGGAGAGCTGTACAGCAGGAGTTAGGTACTCGGGTGGAGCTGAGCACAGCATTTCACCCCCAGACTGATGGGCAGTCCGAGCGCACTATTCGGATTTTGGAGGATATGCTCCGTGCGTGCGTGATTGAGTTTGGAGGTTCATGGGATCACTTCTTGCCACTGGCGGAGTTTGCTTATAACAACAGCTACCAGTCTAGTATTCAGATGGCACCGTACGAGGCCCTATATGGTAGGAGGTGCGGGTCTCCCGTGGGTTGGTTTGAGCCGGGCGAGGCCAGGTTACTAGGTACTGATATGGTTCAGGAGGCTATGGACAAGGTCAAGGTGATTCAGGACAGACTTCGTGCGGCCCAGTCTAGACAGAAGAGTTATGCGGACAAGAAGGTTCGCGATGTGGCTTTTATGGCGGGTGAGCGGGTTCTGCTTCGAGTCTCGCCCATGAAGGGCGTTATGAGGTTTGGGAAGAAAGGGAAGCTGAGTCCTAGATTTATTGGCCCTTTTGAGATTTTGAGGCGTGTTGGGGAGGTTGCTTATGAGTTGGCCTTACCTCCCAGCCTAGCCGGAGTTCACCCCGTATTTCATGTCTCCATGCTCCGGAGATACCATGGTGACTCGTCGCACGTGTTGGATTTCACATCTGTTCAGCTAGACAAGGATCTTTCTTATGTTGAGGAGCCAGTAGCCATTCTAGACAGGCAAGTCGGGAAGCTAAGGTCAAAGAACATCGCTTCGGTAAAGGTTCAGTGGCGGGGCCAGCCGGTCGAGGAGGCGACTTGGGAGACCGAGCAGGATATGCGCAGCCAGTACCCTCATCTTTTCACTACTCCAGGTATGTTTTCTATGCTCGTTCGAGGACGAACGAATCTTTAAGTGTGGGAAGATGTAACGACCCGACCGGTCGTTTTAGAAAATTGCGCCCCAATCCCTAATTTAACTGTTCCCCTAAGTTCATTTCTCTGCTATTGTGGGTTGCCGGGAGAGTTGGTTCCAAAAATTTGAGCATTTTGGGACACTTAGTCCCTAAATAAGAGCTTTGAAACTAGAAAATGGTTCGTAGCCGGAACAGTGTTAAGACGATCTCGGAACGGAAATCCGATGGTTCCATTAGCTCCGTTAGGTGATTTCGGGGTTAGGAGCGCGTTCGGGACGTATTTTGGAGGTCCGTAGCTCAATTAGGCTTGAAATGCCGAAGGTTGAAATTTTGGCGAATCCGACCGATAGGTGAGATTTTGATCCGGGGGTCGGAATGGAATTCCGACAATTTCTGTAGCTTCGTTATGTGATTTTGGATATGTCCGCAAATTTTCAGGTCATTCGGACGTCGTTTGGACGGGTTTTTGATCGGATGTGCAATTCGGAAAGTTTTAAGAAATTTAGGCTTGAATTCGATGCGAATTATGGGTTTTGATGTTGTTAGACGTGTTTTGAGGATTGGAGCAAGTTCGAATGAGGTATTAAGATGTGTTGGTATGTTTGGATGAGGTCCCGGGGGCCTCGGGGTGTTTTCGGATGGTTAATCGGGAGAAAACATGGAAAATTGCAGAACTGGTGCACTGCTTCTGTTGTTTCCGCTCCTGCGGACTTTTGGACGCAGGAGCGAGTCCGCAGAAGCGGACGAGGTGCGCAGGAGCGGGTGGTTCCGCAGAAGCGGAAGAATTTCCGCTGAAGCGGGGTCGCTGGTGCGAGCCTGGGATCGCAGAAGCGGACGAGAGAAATTGGGCATGGTCCGCAGAAGCGGACGTTTTTCCGTTTGGGCGAGACCGCAGAAGCGGTCAGTGATGCGCAGAGGCGGATTTGTCCGCGGAAGCGTAAGCTTCTTCGCAGAAGCGGGTCCGCTGAAGCGGCCCTTTATTCGCAGAAGCGGAAATGGCCGGCTAGGCCTGGAACCGCCGAAGCGACCCTTTGGTCGCGGATACGGGAGCGTAGAAGCGGAAAATGTTCCGCAGAAGCGAAAATCGCTGTAAGTAAGTGTATCAGAAGTTAGAAAAATTTCAGAACATTTTAACATTTGGGGGTCTCGGCTTAAGGGCGATTTTGGGCGATTTTGAGGAGGAAATCAAGGGAAATCATCAGGTAATCAACTATGAACTCATATTATGATTAGTATTGGTAATATTATGCAATTATATCATGAAAATGGAGGAATTTGGGGTAATTATGGAGGATTTAGCCCTAGTCTTGAACTTTAGAAAATCTCTGATTTGAGTGGGCAAATGGAGTCCGATTTTGGTAAATTTTATATGCCTAGACTCGTATTGAGATAAGGAACCCGAAAATATAATTTTCGTGATTTTTCGATAAGCGTACCGAGAGTCGGGTTTTGACAATTTGTGAGTTTTGGTGCATTTTGAGTTATTTTGATTGGGTAATACCCAATTGGCCTATTTTGATGTGATTCTATTGATTTTTATCAGATACTACACTTGTGGAGGCCGACATTCGCGGCAAGAAGGTTATTTCTTAGCGGTTTTGTACCGGAATTGAGGTAAGTGGCTTGTCTAACCTCGTGTGGGGGAATTTTCACCCCTAGGATATTATGTGATAGTTTAAAAGCCTTGTACGCGAGGTGACGGGCGTGTATATGCGCTGGTTGATGAATACGTATTTTATTCAGAAATGTTCGATGAGCGATATCCCTGTCTTTGGTTGTTAATTTGATATTTTACCCGGTAGTGGTTGGAAGAGCATGATCAGGTAGCACTTAACTGTTTAGTTGCCTAACTGCCTTATTTGAATTCCTTGTTAATTATTGGCACTATTTTTCGGTAAAGTTATAAAAGCATAATTATTCACTCTGTGGATTCCTTAATTGGCTGTGCTTGTGGACTGCGGGTTCGATTCCCGGAGACCCAGGGCTGTGGGTTCGATTCCCAGAGACCCGAAGTGATATTGGTAGGGACTACGAGTTCGATTCCCGAGATCCTGAGTTATTGGTAGGGACTACGGGTTCGATTCCCGAGATCCCGAGTTATTGGTAGGGACTACGGGTTCGATCCCGAGATCCTGAGTTATTGGTAAGGACTACGGGTTCGATTCCCGAGATCCTGAGTTATTGGTAGGGACTACGGGTTCGATTCCCGAGATCCTGAGTTATTGGTAGAGACTGCGGTTTCGATTCCCGGAGATCCTGAGCTATTGAGATATTATTGAGACATGGGTCGCGGGTTCGATTCCCGGAGACCCAGGGGTGCTGTTAATGGGACTGTGGGTTCAATTCCCACAGGATCCTGGATTTGTTTATTTGAGTTGGTTATTTGTTATTAGCTTGGTTGTAGACAGTTTCAGTAAATGTTGTTATTTTGGAAGTTTTGTTGTTATCTGTTAAACTGTTTATTTTGTTATCATCATATTATTATTGTTTCTCAGTAGGGCCCTGGCCTTCCTCGTCACTACTCCATCGAGGTTAGGCTTGGCACTTACTGAGTACCGCCGTGGTGTACTCATGCTACTCTTCTGCACATTTTTGTTGTGCAGATCCAGGTACATCAGAGCAGGCTCGTACTAGGTGATTCTGCAGCTTTCTGGGAGACTTCGAGGTATGATCTGCTACGTCCGCGGATCCGGAGACTTCCCTTCTATTCTAGTATTACTAGTTGACATTTTCTTCATTTCGTTGTTAGATACTCTTTACACATAGAGCCACAGTTGTATTTCCCTTTTAGTCTGTGTTACCGTGGGGTTCCGGATCTTGGTAGTGTTTATTTATTGTGTGACGGATGTATGTGCCAAGTGGCACGGATTACATATATTTTATGTTATTTTCCGCTGTTTCTTATTTAAGTAATTATAATTTATAGATTCAGCAACGTGTTAGGCTTACCTAGTCGTGGGGACTGGGTGCCATCACGACATGTTCACAATTGGTGAACTAGGGTCGTGACATAGAATATGATGAAGAAGAGGCTTTTAAGGAAATAAACCGATAATTGGAACAATTTGAGAATAAACCTAAGCCAAAACTGAATGACACTGAACCGGTTAATTTGGTAATTGCCGAGGAAATAAGAGAAACCAATATAAGCATTCACACAGAGGAGAAAACTCGAGATGCCATATTCCAGATCTTGTTTGAAATTAAAGATGTGTTTGCTTGGTCATATGACGATATGCGAGGGTTGAGTGTGGACTTAGTGGTGCATAAACTGCCGATTTACCCTAATTGTCATCCAGTGCAAAAGCAAAGAAAGTTCAAAACTGACATCGGTGATAAGATCAAGGAAGAAATTACAAAATAGCTGAAAATAGGGGTAATTCGGGTGGTCCGATATACTACTTGGTTAGCCAATGTGGTTCATGTACCAAAGAAAGATGGGAAAACCCGTGTGTATGTGGACTATAGAGATTTGAATAGGGCGAGTCCAAAAGACAATTTCCCTTTGCCCAACATCCACATCCTTGTTGATAACTACGCCAAACATGAAATACATTCATTTGTGGATTGTTATGCAGGATATTATTAGGTGTTGATGGATGAAGAAGATGCCGAAAAGACTGCTTTCACTACACCATGGGAGACCTACAATTATCGGGTCATGCCATTTGGGTTGAATAATGCCGGGGCAACATACATGAGGTCTATGACGGCTATCTTTCATGATATGATGCATCAAGAGATAGAGGTGTATGTAGATGATGTAATTATCAAGTCCCGGACTCAGAATGATCATATGCGAGACCTGAGAAAGTTCTTTGAACGGTTGCGTAAGTATGATTTGAAGCTGAATCCAGCCAAATGCGCTTTTGGGGTCCCATCGGTCAAGCTCCTGGGTTTTATAGACAGCAGGAATGGTATCAAGCTAGATCCAACAAAGATAATGGCTATCCGAGATCTACCTCCTCCGAGAACTCAAAAGGGTGTGCTGAGCTTATTGGGCAGGTTGAACTATATCGGTCGGTTCATTGCCCAGTTGACTACCACGTGTGATCCCATATTTAAACTGTTGAAGAAAAATGCAGCAATCATATGAATAGCTGAATGCCAAGAAGCTTTCGACAAAAATAAGGAACATTTGTCAAATCCTCCGGTGTTGGTCCCACCTGAATCAGGATGTCTGTTTAGTCTTTATTTGACCCCAATAGATTAGCTCGAAACAACTTTCTTGTTGAAGCCCTTTGTGTCTGTATTAATTTCTGACCACACGGAATCTTCATAGCCAATTTGACTGCCCTACGGACCCCCTTTGTTCAATGGGGGAGGGGTCATACCTTCCCCGCCCGCTTAGTTTCATAAGTCTAAATGAGTTGGGGCATAGAATATGCCGTAGATGTGAAATTTGCTAATTTTCATTCTCAGCTTTCTCATCACATGAATGAGACATAACTTCGACCTCTCTTCTTATATTTGACAGTGCTAGAAAACTCTTTCGGTTGTGTTTTAGGGCAGCATGATGAGACTGGCAAGAAAGAGCAAGCAATTTATTATTTGAGTAAGAAGTTCACCAGCTATGAGGCCAAGTATACTTTGTTGGAAAGAATATGTTGTGCATTGACATGGGTTGCTCAGAAGTTAAGGCACTATCTGCAAGCCCATACAACTTATCTTATAACAAGGCTGGACCCATTGAAATACATATTCTAAAAGCCGATGTCCACCGGGAGATTGGCGAAATGGAAAATCCTGCTCACTGAGTTTGACATAGTCTATGTCACTCACACTGCGATGAAGGCCCAGGGGTTAGCATATCATTTGGCAGAAAACCCGGTTGACGATGAATGTCAACTATTGAGCACGTATTTCCCAGATGAAGAAGTTAATTCGGTAGAAGTCATCACTGAAGATACATGTGCCTCGAAAATGTTTTTTGACGGAGCAGGAAATGCAAAGGGGGTAGTTATTGGGGCAATCTTGAAATCACCTGATGGTCAGCATTATCCAGCCACAGCTAGGCTCCAATATTTTTGCACAAACAATACGGCTGAGTATGAAGACTGCAACATGGGTATGAACATGGCCATTGACCAAGAGGTCGAAGATTTATTGATCATGGGAGATTCTGACTTAATCATCCGGCAGGCACAGGGAGAGTGGGAAACCCGAGATATAAAGCTCATTCCATATCGGCAATACGTGGATGACCTTACCAAATGCTTCAAGACAATCGAGTTCAGGTACATTCCTCGATGTCACAATGAGCTGGCCGATGCACTTGCCACTTTAGCATCAATGTTACCTTACCCAGGCAATGCCCATATTGATCCCCCAGAAATTCAAATCAAATAAAGGCATGGTAACTGTAATGCAGTCGAGGTGGAGCCCAGAACTCAGCCATGGTATCATGACATTAAAATATTCTTGAAGACATAAGATTACCCTAAGCAAGCCACATGAGATCAGAAAAGAACCATTAGAAGGAAGGCAAGCAGTTTCTTTTTAAGTGGTGACATTTTGTATAAAAGGACCTCGAACCTCAATCTGTTAAGATGTGTGGATGCTGAGGAAGCCGGAAGAATCATGTAGGAAATGCACGCAGGAGTGTGCGGGCCTCATATGAATGGATATGTTTTAGCAAAGAAAATCCTGCGAGGGTGATATTATTGGATAACTATGGAAAAGGATTGCTTCGATTTTGTCCGAAAATGCCATAAATGCCAGGTGCACGGTGATTTAATTCATGCACCGCCAACAGAGCTTCACCCGACATCAGCACCGTGGCCATTCGTCACTTGGGGGATGGACGCCATTGGGCCGATTGAGCCAAAAGCTTATAATGGGCATAAATTCTTACTGGTTGCAATTTATTACTTCACAAAATGGGTTGAAGCCATCACTCTCAAGGCAGTCACCAAGAAAGCTGTAGTGGACTTTGTACATTCCAACATCATTTGCCGCTTTGGTATCCCTGCTACTATCATTACCAATAATGCTGCAAATTTGAATAGCCGTCTGATGGTAGAGGTATGTGAACAATTCAAGGTAACACACAGAAACTCTACTCCTTATCGGCCAAAAGCCAATGGTATCGTTGAAGCAGCAAACAAGAACATCAAAAAGATTCTGAGAAAAATGATTCAAAGCTCTAGACAGTGGCATGAAAAGTTGCCTTTTACATTACTTAGGTATCGGACCAAAGTGCGTACATCAATTGGAGAATCCCCATATTTGTTGGTCTATGAAACCAAAGCAGTCATACCAACAGAAGTATAAATCCCTTCGCTTCGCATAATCGTGGAAGCGGAAATTGAAGATAGTGAATGGGTTAAAACCCGGCTAGAGCAGTTATCCTTAATTGATGAAAAGCGAATGGCCGCAGTTTTCCATGGGCAGTTGTACCAAGAAAGAATGGCTCGTGCCTATAACAAGAAAGTACACCCCAGGAACTTTGAAGTAGGGCAACTTGTGCTTAGACGCATTCTCCCACATCACCAGGAAGTAAAAGGAAAGTTTGCTCCTAATTGGAAGGGTCCATACATTATCCGGAAAATATTACCAACAGGAGCACTGTATCTGGAAGACATTGAAGGAAATGATCCTGAAACAGCAGTTAATGCAGATGTTGTGAAAAGGTACTATGTCTAAATCTCATGGAGTGATGGATTTTGTATAATTGAGATGATGAAGGCTTTCCATCATGCTATCCCAAACACTATCAATCATTTGAAAACCCTTTGAGCTATTTTGTTTCATTGGCTATCCTCTTTGGAACGTGAAAGTATTAAAAAAAATAACAAAAACAAAAACAAAATTATTTGTCTGAACTATGCTTTGACTTGATCCCGAAAAGGTATGTAGGCAGCCTCTCCCTGAGGTTCAATCACACCAAAATAAAAATACCTATTTCCCCAAAAATTGAAACTGGGGCGGATGATATGACTGGTCAGTTTGAATCTGCCGAAATGGTTCCAAAGTTGTAGTTCCGCCCAAAATCCTTTTTAGCCAAAGGCCTTGTTCAAGTCCTTCCAATCAATTGGCAAAGGTAGGGAAGTGAAAAACATCATTGATGTAATCTGATACAATTCAAATTAAGAGAAATAAAATGACAGAGTCTTATCGGTGAAAACCTTCGGGCACCATAAGGCGACGGTGAGTAGAGAAACTAAAAATGAGAGAGTCCGTCTAGTGAAAACTCATAAAGAGCACTATCGGGCGACGGTGAGAAGAGAAATGAGAGTGGTCGATTAGCGAAAAGCTGCAAAGGGCGCTGTCGACCAAAAAGGAAAAAACACCTCATCACTAAAAAGTCCTGGCAGGGTTCCCTGGTTTTGAAATGTAGATCAATGGGTTCATGTGAAGCTGGAAAGTTTGTGTGGGTCGTACATCGAATCCAAGAAGCATGTCATGATCATTTGAAGCTAGCATGCACCCCAGATAAGTTCTTCTTTTCCCCGAAAGGTTCTTTTTAAACTTATATGCTCGCCTTTGTGCATACTTTTTCTTCAAATCCCTTTCGGTTTAACTCTAATTCTGAAACTATTACAAAGAAAGGTAGCATGACCGGTTTCACAGGGCCCCGCCTGGTTAAAGTTGAAGAAAATGCCCAGCCTCAGCGAGTGCATCAGTCCAATCCCGATTGACCATGGGGGTTGATTGCTTCTAAAACAAAGATATTTGAAAAGAAAGAAAGTCAAAGGAAAAGGTCTCAAGGTAGAAGGAAAGGTCAGAGCCCATATGGGCAATATGTAATGAAATTCCGAAAGTTGAATCATGGCGGTTTAAAGGGAAACTTGTCTATGAAGCCAACAAACAACAAAGTTCTCAACAGAAATGAAGGCTGGAATCGAGCGTTGTAGATGATCAAGGCCACAAACCAACCATTGTTTCAAACTAACAAAAATCGTTCTTTGTTGAAAACAGGTCTTACACAGAGCAACCGTGCAAAAAGCAGGTGAAACCCAAAAAGAAATGAAATGTGTAAACGTTGAAACAACTTTGCAGTAGGAAATCGACCAAAAGGGAAGTTTCCCAAAACTCTTTTCTTGCATTTTGGCTAATTGAAAAGAATAAAATAAAAATAAGAAAAAAAAAGGAGAAAAGAAGTGCAAAAAAAATAAAAATCATCGTAGCATAGGACCTCATTCTTTCTATCCCGGCATAACCCTCGATCCCCCTTGCATAACCCAAGGGGCCTTTTCTTTCCATCCCGGCATAACACGTGGATCCCCCTGGCATAACCCAAGGGGATTTTTCTTTCCAAATCCCGGCATAACCCGTGGATCTCCCTGGCATAACCCAATGAGATTTTTTCTTTCCATCCTGGCATAACCCGTGGATCCCCCTCTCCCAAATCCTTGCCAATTTTCTCGAATTTTAGATCAAAACTTTGGCCAAGCTTCAACTTTCTCCAAAAATTACCAAATCAACACCATACAACCCCATAACCTCCCTCATCTCGAATGTGAGGTTGTTTCCCCTCAAATTTCAACCAGTCGTCTCAAAATTCACATCTAAGGTTTCTGAAGTTAAACTTGGCCGGAAAATTTGAAATTTCGCTGTTTCAAGCATGATTGAAGTCCATATCGTATTCATTAGGTAAGATTTCTTTGGTTTAATTCTTTTTAGTTTAAGCCCGCTTACTGTTCATCTTTTTCTTATCATATGAGCATGAACGATTTTCTTTTATTATTTGATTAATTTAGGTCTCTTTTTATTATTCAATTAATTTAGGTCTAAAGCTCTTCGAGAATTAGATGTCTTTTAATTAGCTTGTTCTATTCAGTTTGGTTCTGTCTTACCTTAATTCTGAATAATTAAACCCCTATTAGACTAATTTCAGGTTTTAGATTAATTGGTTTGAGATTAGCTTAGGTTTAAATTAGATTAAATTACTAAGATTAACTCTGGATTCTGTCTGAATTCATTATGAATGGGTTTGCTGGTTATTTGTGTAGTTTTAGTATCATTGGTTATAGCCGATTTCAGGGATTTTAAAAATTAAGAATATTAAATTAGATGAAATAGGGTCTGGGATTTAATTGAGGTAAATTTGGTAGTCTTGAAAAAGAAATAAGGGGATTGTTGGAATTGTAGAATAGGTTAGTGGTAATTTCAGACTACTCTAAAGGTAATTTAGGCATCAAAAAGGGCAACCTCATAAATCCAAAATAGGGGTAAGGGTAATTTAGGCCATTCATAGGTAGAAAAATCCCCTAGACCCTTCTAGAAGGGGTCAAAGTATAAGTTTTCTGTATTTTGGTGCAGTAACTTAGGGGACAAGGCGTAAAATTGGGGACTAATTGTCAAATTAGGAAATTAAAAATGGGGGAAAAATAACAGAAGGGTCCAGAACATTCTGCCCTAACTCAAGCCTATAAAAGGCACCAAAATGCCTTGAAAAAGAAGTGCAAAGATTTTGAACATTCCTCAAACCTTCCAGCCTTTAATTTCCTTTAAAAATTCCACTCTTAAGTTTAAATCCTAATTTCTGTAGTTCAAATTGAATAGCTTCAAGTTTGAAGTTATATAATCTTAGAAACTTTAGTTTTAGATAAATTCTCAGAAAACTCTAAAAAAATATCCTTCATTAAGGTTTCCAATTGTGAATCACCATCTTCTAGCTAAGTATAGAATTGTTGGAGTTATTCGTTTGTTCCTGGGTTAAGTTTCAACTAATTTGAGGGGTATTCAAGCTGTTTTGAGTGATTTGATGGTTTAACAATTGGTCCTGGGCATTGTGATTTTGGTTTAGACTTGATTCTAGCCTGTGTTGGATGTTGTTGATTGCTGATATGCTGGGTTGTTGCTGACCTTTCAATTTTCTATTGGTATCTTATATTTCCAGGTACAATTTTACCTCCAGTGATGTATCAAGCTTGAATTAAATATGTTATCAAGTTGGATACAGTTGTATTTATTTTGTTTCCCCCTTTTGAAATCCTGCGATCTCTGTATTACTTTGATGTGAATTATAGTTGAGTTTTTTTGTAATAATTAGACTTTTGGACTTTCACTATGGATTACTTGAAAGTTGTAGTGATTATTTCAACGTATTGCTGTGAAGAACAAATTAGGATAGAAAGTAAAATTGATTAAACAACAGGCCTATTCTATATTCATTTGTAATTTACTGTTAGTTTGAGCTTAGAAATTATTAATGAGTTTATAGTTTTGTATATCATCATATATAGTGTAATAATACTATGAGTTTTTTGAGTTGATGAGATATAGTGAAATTTGCAAGTTAAATATAAGGTCATGCTGCTTGTCAATTATATTTAATGTTTCATTGTTCAGTTAGAATTTCAGCTCTACTTGATCAGCTCGTTAATTCTCAAATAGGTTAATAATTAATGCATAGATTAATAACTGTCCAGTATTTGTACTCTTGTGATAATAATAATTTAAATTACTGGACTTATAAGTATTTGGGCCCTGAATAATCCCAGCATTGGCCCTGTTCCATTTGGATTGACTCACTCGTATGGACTGGGCCTGTTTAGGCCAGTTGGATGATTCTTTAAAAAATGCCTTGTCCAGCTTATGTGTTTGAATCCTCATATGCCCAAGAATTGGTTATAAATCTAATCCCTTCCAAAAAATAATTAGGAAAATTGGGATATTAACTTACAAATATAAAATTGGGTCACGAATTAGGTAGCGGGTTCAAGCTAAAAGGGTATTTCCCTTTTGTTTGAATTCGGACATAAGTTCGTGATTCGAATTTGTATTTGTAAATTAATTAATTCTTAGAGACAAATAACCCATAGAAAATCTTAGTGCACATAGGATTGGCCTTTAAATAAAAGTGAGACGAGCCTCGCCAAACGAAATATACATAATGCGAGGCCCTCATTAATTACTTAATAAAATACTTAGAAACTCGGGACGGGCCGTTTAGCGAATTTCACGGTCTTCCCAAAAGATAATAACACGTTAGACTCTTTAGGCACGATTTTTTTAATAATCTTACCTTCCTAATTCGGGTGTGTATTTCATACAACCCAAATCTAAATCCAAAAACGTCAAATAAAGATGTGTCGAGGATCCGGGTGCATTTCATGTGACGTGATCCGAAAACATATTTTTAGGTGACGTTCACTTTCGTAAAAAATAATTAAAAAGTGGTAAATAATTATAAAAATTGCACTCTAGGTTGGGGCATGTAAAAAAAATAGATTTTTAGCCATTAATAATAATTTAAGCGACCGTGCTAGAACAACGGGATCCGGGTGTGCCTAACACCTTCCCTAGGGTCAACAGAATTCCTAACACAGAATTTCTGGTTCGTCGACTCCAATTAGGAAGTCGAACAATTTTTCTCGATTTGGGATTTAAACCGGTGACTCAGGACACCAAAAGCCAATCCTTTCCCAAGTGGCGACTCTGAAATAAATAAATAATCCCAATTCGAATAGTGTCACTTAAATGGGAAAAACTCCCTTTTATACATTTTTACCCTTCGGAGTAAGATATGTGTAAAAGGAGTTGTGACAATCCTCGGGAGGCTACAAAACTTTTAGAAAAATACTTCACATTCTTGGAATTCATGTCGTGTGATTTGTGTTGTCGTGAAACTAAATTTCTCTGTATTCTATTGTCTTGCAGATGGCGAAAACCCGTGCAAACGAATGTGGTGGACGACCACTAGTGGCACCCAGAGGCCGTGGTCATGGTAGATTCAGGGTAGCAGGGACAACACCTGCTGAACCACCAGTTGACCAGACTCAGGGTCAGATCCCAGTGCTAGTGGATCAGGTTCCAACTGCAGGCATTTTAGCAGCCCAAGTTCAGGCACCGACAGTGCCTATTAAGATACCGGGTCTCCAGGAGACCTTAGCACAGATCCTATCAAGGTGTACTGGCATAGCCCAGGTGGTTGTGGCTTCTACTGCAGCGGCTTTTTCTCAGGTAGAGGGAGGAAATCAGACCCCCATTACTCGCACACCTGAGCCAGTAGTTTAGGGCTTATAGGTACCTGATGCAACTCCAGCTCAGCCAGTTCAGCCGGCTGCACCAGTCGCACCAGCCCCAGCTCATGTGGTCCCAGCTATGCCTCATGATGAGCATCGTCGATTGGAGAGGTTCGGTAGACTTCAGCCTCCGACATTCAGTGGTATTGAGGGCGAGGATGCCCAGGGTTTTCTGGATAAGTGCCAGTGTATGCTTCATACTGCAGGTATTCTAGAGTCTAGCGGTGTTGCTTTTACTACGTTCCAGTTCACAGGGCCTGCATTTAATTGGTGGGAGGACTTCGAGAGGTGTAGGCCTATTGGGGCAGCACCCCTCACTTGGCAGCAGTTCTCCACTCTCTTTCTAGAGAAGTATGTGTCGCAGTCTCATAGGGAGGAACCGCATCGTTAGTTTGAGTGGTTGATTTAGGGGGACATGACTGTGACCCAGTATGAGTAGTGGTTTACGCAATTACCTCGACATGCTACTATGGATGATCCCGACAGATCGTGAGAGGATCAGGAGATTTGTGGATGGTCTCAACTATCCTATCCGCATATTTATGACTAGAGATGGGGCTATAGTAGTTACTTTTCAGGAGGTGGTTGATGCGGCTCGTCAGATTGAGACAGATCGTCGCCGAGAGTGCGATGAGAGGGAGGCTAAGAGGCCTCGTGGTGCAGGTAGTTACAGTGGTGCTCCGTCTAGGGGCCAGTTTCAGCACAGTAGAGGACGTTCCTTTAGATCTCCTCAGTCAGGTCGTTCAGAGTCTAGTGAGGCTTTGTGAGACCGTGGTCGTCAGGGTCAACAGTGTCATCAGGGTCGTCAGCATAGCCATCCCGCATTGAGTGCCCTCCCAGCTTAGAGCTTTGCTCCTACTCCTTTAGCTTAGGGTTTATCCGTAGCGAGAGGTTCTCAGCAGTCCCTTTCTCCGGCTTCAGGTTGTTGGTTTGAGTGTGGTGAGTTGGGTCATATCAGGAGGCAGTGTCCCCAGTTACTCCGTAAATAGTCTTACTAGAGGGATTAGCCCTCATCTTCTGCTCTTATTTCTTTAGCACCCATTCAGTTGGCTAGGAGTGGTGGTCAGGTAGTCAGAGGTCGCCCTAGGGGTGAGAACTGTACTGGCGGAGGTCAGGCTCAATTTTATTCTCTTCCAGATAAGAGGGACGCTAGCGCATCACATGCAGTTATCACAGGTATTATCTCAGTGTGCCACAAGGATAGAGCAATTACAATAAGTTACTAGTGCACTCTCCCGAGCTACCCTAGCTAGCTTTAATTTGAATAGTTCACTTAAGATTGCACCCAAGACTTCGTTATTCCTAATCCCGTCTTTACGCCTAAAGTTATAGATTCCTCCAATAACCTAGGTGTGGTGTTGTTCAACAATATACCTAAATATGCACTCTTTTCCAAGTTATGCACACTAAATAGGCACAACAAATTGGGAATCCTACCAATTAACTACAACAAGAATGAAGTTGAACAAATAAAAATCTAGCTAACAATTTGTAATCACATAAACGATAAGTTCATCACTTAATAGGTTCCATGAAAACCTTAGAAAAAGAATTAGCTACTCATGCTCAAAGAAACAAGAATAATAATTGAATTCATAAATAAATACTTGATATAAAATAAAGTAATGAGTTGAGAAAGTTCTCTCTTTCTAATTATCTTGCAAAAGTAGTGAAAAATACACAACTTGCCTCTATTGGGCGAACTAGGAGTTTATAAAGAGGTTTTAGGGCTTAAAAACTGAATTTGTACAAAACAAGGACTAATATTTGTGGCTCCTTCCGCGGTTCTTCCGCGGTCGCGGACGAACCACGGACAGAACAGTTCTCTGAATCTTCAAAAATCTTCTGCAGGCCTGTTTTTCCGCGGTTCCACCGCAGTCGCGGTGAAACCGCGGTTTTTCACCCTGTTCCGTTGAGAATTTGGAAAAGCTCAAAACGTGAAAGTTGTATCCCTTTGAGGTAGCTTTCCATCCATATATTACGTAGCCAAAATGTTGTTCGGAGTGAGAAGATATGTCCAATTTACTAGATAGTGCGCAATATGCCTCATTCATTCTTCGCTTGTACTACACTATCAAATTTGACCCCCAAACTCGATACCGGCTTAATTCCTTGAGATTTTACTCAGACTTCAAAGCTGCTAATCACTTAAATTCATTCCATAACATCCATATTGCTCGGAATCACACCTTCCCGACTATTTTCAACATAAGTTCTTGACTTGTACCACACTTTGGCCTTTTTCACCATCTTTTGACTCCAAAACTTGCTCTTTTAGTCTTCATTAGCTCAAGTGTACGTATAACATACTAACAAAACTAATAAAATCATTTTTTTTATCATAAACAATATCAAAACAACAATAAAGCGTGATTATTTAGGGCATGAATATAGTCAAATTCACCTATTATCAATACCCCACACTTAAATATTTGCTCATCCTCGAGCAACCTTAATCACACCTTAGGCCTATTTTATTTATGTCTTCCCCAAATTATGTCACAAAAGCTAATTTTCATGATTAACCTAAGATATGCACAACCTTTACCTAACCGTAAACTCTCATGCCACCACATTATTACTTACTCTACTTATTACCAAAAACTTGCAAATTTACCTTTTTCCTCATGAGTTACATGCACTCACATAATTTATTGAGAGAAGTTCCCACACATAAGCAATTCAGAACATGGAACTTATAAATATCTGAAAAATTCACTCACTCTCAACAAAGAACATTTATATGCACACAGACACACCATAGGCTTGCCCCTAGTGTAATACTCCACAAATCGAGTTATTCAATCATAGATCAAGAGGTCTTTAAGGGTTGTAATATTGGCCATGGGACAGGTAGGATACTTTTGGTTATAGTGACTAACCTCCCTAAGCACTTTTCTTTTCCTTTTCAAAATTTTCCCTTTTGTTTTCTTCCTTATGTCTCCCCTAAACATTCCTTCACCTTTTTCAACTTCAAATCCCCGCTTGTCTTATGTTGGTGCAACTGGCCTTTCTAATTTTTATATATACTTGATATAGCTCTTTTTCTCATATTTTTTTTCTTATTGCTTTGCAACACATTTATATTATTTTGACCAGTTCACTATTTTCTACTATTCATTCTTGATTTTCCCTTTTTTCAATTTCCCTTCACCCCACACTTAGACTTTTGCATATTCATTACAATACAATTGCTTCTAGGAGGTAAAGTAGAATAATATACATATTTGATGAACATTCAAGGGTTATCAAAGAATAGGCTTTAGGCTCAAAGGGGTTAACTAAGATATTATGTACGGGTGAATTCATGTCTATTGGTATGGGGTTAGACAAAGAAATGTCTCTATCCTTTCTACAACCAAACAACTTTTATTTCGCTTTGCAAACATACAGGGCAAGTTCTAGGCATCATGTAAAGCATACAATGTAAGTAAAACCTCACACACACATAGCATGCAACTCATTTGGAATCCAGTTTATCTACAAAGTCCTATCGATATTTAAGCAAGCATGATTGTGCAAATTTAAGGCATATTGAGATTCTACAGTCAAGCTTAGAAAATAAATTCTCAAGTTCAATTTAAGCTTTTGCTAATGTGCATACTCGGGGTTACATGTTACCATTTTTCCTCTAATCCTAAGAAAAGAAAAAATTTACCTAACCTGTTTCAAATAAAAACCCTTGGAAAAGAACCGTGGTCAAAAGAAAAACCAAGGGGGAGATGATACACTACCTAGAAAAAGAAAATAAAAGAAAGAAAAATTCCTACGTGGACTACTTCCCTCAAGAGTACTTGTCCTTAATAGTCCTGTCATAAGGAAGAGTCCTCTACTCATATTTTTGTATTTTTTTTCAAATTTTCTGATTTTTTTGTGTTTTTATTCCGACTTAGACCCTTAAGAAACCCTTCGCCAAGTGTCCATCATCGGGCCAAGCTAGCTAATATAATTTACAGCTACATCTACTATATATAATATACAATACAAGATAAATCTCTCACCCCACACTTAAAATCATGCCATGTCCTCATGGCATAATAATACATGTATAGCACAGAAGGGTGAGAAAACTTACTTGGGATCTACCCCGTGTCTAGCCACTTTATCACTTTCTTTTTCACCCTATCCTTCATATACGGGTTTAGCCTTCTTTTGCGTTTCCTGGAAGGTTTGTGCCCCTCTTCCCGGAGAATCTTGTGCATGCAGTATGCAAGGCTGATCCCCTTTATGTCTACCATGGTCCAACCATTGGCAGCTTTACATTCCTTGAGTACCTATAATAGCTTTTGAGCCTGCACATCTAGCAAACCAGATGAAGTAATGACAGGTAAAGTGGAGTTAGAACCTAGAAATTCATACCTGAGATGAGATGGTAGTGGTTTAAGCTCAAGCTTTGGTGGTTCTTCTATGGATGGCTTTGCAGGAGGGGTCTCTCTTTTCGCTAAATGTAGAGGCTCGAATTCAAGCTCTCTCTCCCAAAACCCCTTGTCTTCCAAAGATAGTACCCATTCTGCTAGACTTTCACCATTTACCTCTTCTAAGTTCATTAGGCATGCCTGAAGTGGATCTTCAATGGCAACTTTGCATCATCGGTCTCCGTTATCACATCAACCGTATCAATAAGAGAGCAATTCGCGAACTCACTAGGGCGCCTCATGGATTTTTGCACATTGAATATGATCTCCTCATCATTCAACCTCATCTTGAGTTCCCCAGTCTCACAATCAATTAGAGCTCTCCCGGTGGCTAGGAATGGTCTTCCTAGGATTATAGGAATTTCCTCGTCCACCTTGCAATCAAGAATCACAAAATCGGCGGGAAACACGAACTTCCTACTTGGGTAAGCACATCGTCTAAAATACCAAATGGATGCTTAACCATCCTGTCAGCAAGCTATAATAACATAGAGGTAGGCCTGGCTCTCCCAATGCCTAGCATCTTATAAATAACCAAGGGCATGAGATTAATGCTCACCCCCAAATCACACAATGCCTTTGCAAAGGCATAATTTCCTATAGTACATGGAATGGTGAAGCTACCTAGGTCAGATAGCTTCTCAGCAATGGGTCTGGAGACCATTGCACTACAAGTCTGGGTAAGGCTCACGGTGGCCAAGTCTTGGAAATCAAATTTCCGCGACATCAAGTCTTTCATCATCTTAGCATACCCAGGCATTTCTTTTAAAGCTTCAATTAAGGGAATGTTTACCTGGATTTGCTTGAGCATCTCAAATAACTTTTTGTATTGCTCTTCTTTCTGGTGTTTGGCCAACCTTTGGGGGAATGGTGGTGGAGGCCTCTTCTTCCAAATGACTTGGGACTTTTCTTTCTCTATCACTTTCTCTTCAATCTACTGCTCTACCTGTTCAGCTACTTTCTCTGTTCCCTGTTGTGCCTCTTTATTTTCAGCAACTGGCTGGACTATAACTTCTCTCAACCCTGTGGACTCATCCAGTTCAATGGGCACTGGAGTGAGTGTCTCAGCTTGTGTGTCGATTTTCTCACTTTCTTTCTCAGCATCAAGATCTCTACCACTTCTCAGAGTCACTGCCATCATCCGCTTTGGGACTTGGTCTTTTGGGTTTGTTTGTGTATCTGCAGGCAATGTCCCTTGAGGACGATTGTTGAGAGACATAGCAATCTAGTCCACTTGTACTTCAATATTCTTGATGGTTGCATCATGTGCATCTATCCTCTCATTGGTTTTGGCATTTGACCCAATTACCAGCTGCATCATAGCTTCCAATCTTGCAAACCCATCGTCATGTCTACCCCTATGTGGTGGTGGAGGTGGATGATATCCCTGCTGCTGATTGCTGAAATTCTGAGGTCTAGGATATGGATCCATATTGTGTGGTGGCCTCACACCTGCTGCATTAAATTGTGGCTGAGGAGGCCTGTACTGCATTGGAGCCTGCTGACCCCAACTTTGGTTACCTTGTCGCTGCCCTCCATAGTTAGCAACATAATTCATGTCTTCATGCTGATGATGTTCTTGGTCTACAACCCATGGATTACCTATGGGTTGGCTAATGCAAGATGTGCATAAACCACCATTGGTAGTATCTACAATATGAACCTGCTGCTTGACCCCAGATTCTTCCACCTTCTTTGTTAGAATGCTCATTTGTGTCAATAAGGTTGCCATGTTCTCCTCCATAGTGTTGGATGGATTCAGAGGTACAGAGTGTACCACTGGTGTGATGGGAGCATTCCTGGTCATCCACCCGGATTTTTGAGCCATCTTGTCTAGCAAATTTTGGCCTTCTCTCCAAGTCTTGCTCAGAAAAGCCCCACCTCCTGAAGCATCTACAATATTCTTCGTACTATCTGAAAGCCCCATGTAGAACCTTTGACCCAACATCTGCTCAGGAATCCCATGGTGAGGACACATAACAAGCATACCCTTGAATCTGCCCCAAGTTTCATGTAATGCCTCCATTGGTTTCTGCTTGAAGCTCACAATCTCATCAATTTGTTGAGCTGCCTTGTTAGGTGGATGAAACTTGTTGTGGAATTGCTTGATGATTCACGTCCAAGCAACGTCGTAGTCAATATAACTTGGTCTAATAAGTCCAAGATCGATCCCACAGAGAATTAACCAACCAATTGCAACTATCACAACCCAAAATTACTTCCGAATTAAGTTCCCAAACTTTGAAAATATCTTTGTGTATGATTTTCGAACTACTACTTGCAAGAATTAAGAATGCTTAAAAGAAAGAATTGAATGTAGAGTAAAAAGAATATTATGAGAAGGACTAAGGTATTGATTTCCCCTATTGATGGAATCCCTTATCGTTATGCTCATACAAATTGTTAATATATTCTATCAATCATTAACGCTATATGTATCATAACCCTATCCCGAGAAATTACAATAATTTACTAGTGCACTCTCCCGAGCTACCCTAGCTAGCTTTAATTTGAATAGTTCACTTAAGATTGCACCCAAGACTTCGTTATTCCTAACCCCATCTTTACGCCTAAAGTTATAGATTTCTCTAATAACCTAGGTATGGTGTTGTTCAACAATAAACCTAAATATGCACTCTTTTCCGAGTTATGCACACTAAATAGGCACCGCTAATTGGGACGTCTACCAATTAACTACAACAAGAATGAAGTTGAACAAATAGAAATCTAAGTCACAATTTGTAATCACATAAACGATAAGTTCATTACTCAATAGGTTCCATAAATACCTTAGAAACGGATTTAGCTACTCATGCTTGAAGAAACAAGAATAATAATTGAAATCATAAAGAAATAATTGATATAAAATAAAAGAAAGAGTTTGAGAGGATTCTCTCTTACTAAAAATCTTGCAAAAGTAAAGAATTAAAGACAACATGCCTCTATGGGGCAAACTAGGAGTTTATATAGAGGTTTTAGGGCTTAAAAACTAATTTTGAGTACAATTAGGACTGCTGCTGCGGTGACTTCCGCGATTCGTTCGTAGCCGCGGATGTACCGCGAACAGTAAACTTCAGAGAGCCTGTTTTTCCGCGGTTCATCCGCGGTCGCGAATGAAATGCGATTTTTCACCCTGTTCCGTTGCGAATTCGAAAATACCTCAAAACATGAAAGTTGTATCCCTTGGAGTTAGCTTGCCAACCATATATTATGGAGCCAAAATGGAGTTCTGAGAGAAAAGTTATGTCCAATTTACTAGACATTGCACAATATGCCTCATCCATTCTTCGCTTGTACTACACTTATCAAATTTGACCCCCGAACTCGATCCCGGCTTAATTTATTGAGCTTTTACTCAGACTTCAAAGCTTCAAATCACTTAAATTCATTCCATAACATCCATATGGCTTGGTATCACGCCTTCCCGGCTATTTTCAACATAAGTTCTTGACTTGTACCACACTTTGGCCTTTTTCATCATCTTTTGACTCCAAAACTTTCTCTTTTAGTCTTCATTAGCTCATGTGTACCTATAACACACTAAGAACACTAATAAAAGCATTTTGTCATCGTAAACAATATCAAAACAATAATAAAGCGTAATTATTTAGGGCATAAATATAGTCAAATTCACCTATTATCAATATCCCACACTTAAACTTTTGCTCGTCCTCGAGCAACTTTTAATCACACTTTAGGTCAATTAACAAAAAATTGTCTCCCCCAAAATATGTCACAAAAGCTATTATACATGAACAACCTAAGATATGCACAAGCTTTACCTAACCGCAAATTCTCATGCCCGCACATTATTACTTACTCTCCTTATTACCAAAAACTTGTAAATTTACCTTCTTCCTCTTGAATTACATGCCCTCACAAAAGTTATTGAGAGAAGTTCCCACACATTAACAATTCAAATACATGGAACTTATAGATATCGGAAAAATTCACTCACTCTCAACAAAGAACATTTATATGAATACAGACACACCATAGGCTTGCCCCTAGCTGTAATACTCCACTAATCGAGTTATCCAATCATAGATCAAGAGGTCTTTAAGGGTTGTAATGTAGGCTATGGGACGGGTAGGATACTTTTGGTTATAGTGACTAGCCTCCCTAAGCACTTTTCTTTTCTTTTTCACAACTTCCCTTTTTTTTACTTCCTTATGTCTCCCATAAACATACCTTCACCTTTCTTCAATTTTAACCCCCACTTTTCTTTTATTGATGTAACTGGCCTTTCTAATTTTTTTTTACATATTCATCAATATAGCTCTTTGTTTCATTGCTTTGCAACATTATTTTGGACCAGTCCACTATTTTCTATCATTAATTCTTGATTTTCCCTTTTTTCAATTTCCCTTCACCCCACACTTAAAATTTTGCATATTCATTACAATACAAGTGCTTATAGGAGGTAAAGTAGAACATTATACATATTCGATGAACATTCAAGGGCTATCAAAGAATAGGCTTTAGGCTCAAAGGGGTTAACTAAGATATAATGTACGGGTGAATTCATCTCTATTGGTATATGGGGTTACACAAAGAAATGCCTCTATCCTTTCTACGACCAAACAACTTCTATTTCTCTTTGCAAACACACAGGGCAAGTTCTAGGCATCATGTAAAGCATACAATGTAAGTAAAACCTCACACACACATGGCATGCAACTCATTTATAATCCAATTTATCTACAAAGTCCTATCGATGTTCAAGCAAGCATTATTGTGCAGTTTAAGGCATATTGAGATTCTACAGTCAAGCCTAGGAGATACATTCTCAAGTTCAATTTACGCTTTTGCTAATGTGTATATTCGGGGTTACATGTTGCCCTTTTACCTCTAATCCTAAAAAAAGAAAAATTTACCTAACCCGGTTCAAATAAAAACCCTTGGAAAAGAACCGTGGTCAAAAGAAAAACCAAGGGGGAGATGATACATTACCTAAAAACAAAAATAAAAGAAAGAAAATTCTTACGTGGACTACTTCCCTCAAGAGTACTTGTCCTAAATAGTCCATCATCAGGAAGAGTCCTCTACTCATATTTTTGGATTTTTCAAATTTTTGATTTTTTTGTGTTTTTATTCCGACTTAGACCCTTAAGAAACTCGTCGCCAAGTGTCCATCATCGGGCCAAGCCAGCTAATATAATTTACAGCTACATCTACTATATACAATATACAATACAAGATAAGTCTCCTACCCCACACTTAAAATCAGGCCATGCCCTCATGGCATAATAATATATGTATAGCACAGAAGGGTGAGAAAACTTACCTGGAATCTACCCCGTGTCTAGCCACTTTATCACTTTCCCTTTCACCATATCCTTCATATTTGGGTTCAGCCTTCTTTTGCGTTTCCTGAAGGGTTTGTGCCCCTCTTCCCGGAGAATCTTGTGCATGCAATATGCAAGGCTGATCCACTTTATGTCTGCCATGGTCCAACCATTGGCAGCTTTACATTCCTTGAGTACCTGTAATAGCTTTTGAGCCTGCGCATCTAGCAAACTAGATGAGATAATAACAGGTAACGTGGACTTAGGACCTAGATATTCATACCTGAGATATGATGGTAGTGGTTTAAGTTCGAGCTTTGGTGGCTCTTCTATGGATGGCTTTGCTGGCAGGCTCTCTCTTTTCTCTAAGTGTAGAGGTTCCAACTCAAGCTCTCTCTGCCAAAATCCCTTGCCTTCCAGAGATAGTACCCATTCAGCTAAACTTTTACCATTTACCTCTTTCATGTTCATCCAGCATGCTTGAAGTGGATATTCAATGGTCAACTCTGCATCGCCGGTCTCCACTATCACATCAACCGCATCAATGAGAGAGCAATTTGCGAACTCACTAAGGCGCCTCTTGGATTTTTGCACATTGAAAATGATCTCCTCATCATTCAACCTCATCTTGAGTTCCCCAGTTTCACAATCAATTATGGCTCTCCTGGTGGCTAGGAATGGTCTTCCTAGGATTATGGGAATTTCTTCATCAACCTTGCAATCAAGAATAACAAAATCAGCGGGAAACACGAACTTCCCAACTTGGATAAGCACATCATCTATAATACCAAATGGACACTTAACCATCCTATCAGCAAGCTGTAAAAGCATAGAGGTGGGCATGGCTCTCCCAATGCCTAACCTCTTATAGATAACTAAGGGCATGAGATTAATGCTTGCCCCCAAATCACATAAGGCCTTAGTAAAGGCATAGTTCCCTATAGTGCATGGGAAGGTGAAACTACCTGGATCAGATAGCTTCTCAGCAATGGGTCTAGAGACCACTACACTACAAGTCTAGGTAAGTGTAACTGTGGCCAAGTCTTGGAAATCAAATTTCCGTGACATCAAATCCTTCATGATCTTAGCATAACTAGGCATTTCTTTTAAAGCTTCAATTAATGGAATGTTTACCTGGATTTGCTTGAGCATTTCGAAGAACTTTTTGTATTGCTCCTATTTTTGGTGTTTGGCCAACCTTTGGGGGAATGGTGGTGGAGGCCTCTTCTTCCCGGTGACTTGGGATTTTTCTTTTTCTATTACTTTCTCATCAATCTGCTGCTCTACCTGTTTAGCTACTTTCTCCGTTCCCTATTTTGCTTCTTTATTTTCAGCAACTGGCTAGACTGTGACTTCTGTCAACCATGTGGACTCATCCAGATCAATGGGCAATGGAGTAGGTGTCTCAACCTGTCTGTCGATTTTCGCACTTTCATTCTCAGCATCAAGATCTCTACCGCTTCTTAGAGTCACTGCCACCATCTGCTTTGGGACTTGGTCCTTTGGGTTTGTTTGTGTATCTGCAGGCAATGTCCCTTGAGGACGATTGTTGAGAGACATAGCAATTTGACCCACCTGTACTTCAATATTCTTGATGGCGGCATCATGTGCATCTATCCTCTTATTTGTCTTAGCATTTGACCCAATTACCTGCTGCATCATAGTTTCCAACCTTGCAAACCCATCGTCATGTCTACCCCCATGTGGTGGTGGAGGTGGATGATATCCCTGCTGCTGATTTCCGAAATTCTGAGGTCTAGGATATGGAGCCATGTTGTGTGGTGGCCTCATACCTGCTGCATTAAATTGTGGCTGGGGAGGTCTGTACTGCATTGGAGCCTGTTGGCCCCTGTTTTGATTACCTTGTCGCTGCCCTCCATAGTTAGCCACATAGTTCATATCCTCATGCTGATGATGATGTTCTTGGTCTGTAGCCCATGGATTACCTATGGGTTGGCTAATGCATGATGTGCATAAACCACCATTGGTAGTATCTACAATGTGCACCTGCTGCTTGACTCCTGATTCTTCCACCTTCTTTGTTAGGATGCTCATTTGTGTCAATAGAGTAGCCATGTTCTCCTCCAGAGTGTTGGATGGATCCAGGGGTATAGAGTGTACCACTGGTGTGATAGGAGCATTCCCGGATGTCCACCTGGAATTTTGGGCCATCTTGTCTAGCAAATTTTGGCCCTCTCTCCAAGTCTTGCTCAGAAAAGCCCCACCTGCTGAAGCATCTACAATGTTCTTCATGTTGTCTGAAAGCCCCATGTAGAATCTTTGGCCCAACATCTGCTCAGGAATCCCATGATGAGGAGACATAACAAGCATACCCTTGAATCTGCCCCAAGTTTCATGTAATGTTTCCAGTGGTTTCTGCTTGAAACTCACAATCTCATCAATTTGTTGAGCTGTTTTGTTAGGTGGATGAAACTTGTTGTCGAATTGTTTGATTAACTCATCCTAAGTTGCAATAGAGTTTATTGGGAGTGATTTTATCCATATCTGTGCTGCTCCTGTAACTGAGAACGGAAAGAGTAGTAATCTGATAGCATCCGGAGTTACATTCGGTTGCTTTTGTGTTTTGCATATTGATAGAAAGTTCTTGAGGTGCTGCTGTGGATCTTCAACCTGAGACCCAGAGAATAATCCCTTGTTTTGAAACAAGTGAAGCATGTTGTTGGTAATCTGGAAAGACTCAGCTTGAATTGCTGGCACAACAATGGCAGTTGCAAATTATCCGCTGTGAGTTGTGCCCAGTCGAACAATGCACCTTCATGTGCCTCCTGTGCCTCTTGCATATTTAGCCCGGCTTGCTGGTTTTGATTGTTTATGTCACCCATGTCGAAGTCTAGTTTGATTGGTTGTTGAGATTGTTGAATTTGTTTCATGGCTTTGTTACGCGCCCGGAAGGTTTGCTCGGGGTCTGAGAGTCCTTCAATTAGTTCTCCAGTCCTTGTAGATTTTCTAGGCATGCACCTGAATACCCAAATCAACAAACGTCAAAATATTCAATGTAGAGTGTACAAAAAGAACCTGAATACACAAGAATCTTGAAGTTCTGTCAATGGCAATTGATAATTCTGTTAATTCCCCGGCAACAGCGCCAAAATTGATTCACGTCCAAGCAATGGTCGTAGTCAATATAACTTGGTCTAATAAGTCCAATATCGATCCCACGGAGAATTAACCAACCAATTGCAACTATCACAACCCCAAAAGTACTTCCGAATCAAGTTCCCAAACTTTGAATATATCTTTGTGTATGATTTTCGAACTACTACTTGCAAGAATTAAGAATGCTTAAAAGAAACAATTGAATGTATAGTAAAAAGAATATTAGGAGAAGGACTAAGGTATTGATTTCCCCTATTGATGGAATCCCTTTTCTTTATGCTCATACAAATTGTTAATATATTCTATCAATCATGAACGCTATGTGTATCGTAACCCTCTCCCGAGCAATTACAATAATTTACTAGTGCACTCTCCCGAGCTACCCTAGCTAGCTTTAATTTGAATAGTTCACTTAAGATTGCACCCAAGACTTCGTTATTCCTAACCCCGTCTTTACGCCTAAAGTTATAGATTTCTCTAATAAACTAGGTGTGGTGTTGTTCAACAATAAACCTAAATATGCACTCTTTCCCAAGTTATGCACACTAAATAGGCACCGCTAATTGGGACGTCTACCAATTAACTACAACAAGAATGAAGTTGAACAAATAGAAATCTAAGTCACAATTTGTAATCACATAAACGATAAGTTCATCACTCAATAGGTTCCATCAAAACCTTAGAAATGGATTTAGCTACTCATGCTTGAAGAAACAAGAATAATAATTGAAATCATAAAGAAATAATTGATATAAAATAAAAGAAAGAGTTTGAGAGGAATCTCTCTTACTAAAAATCTTGCAAAAGTAAAGAATTAAAGACAACATGCCTTTATGGGGCAAACTAGGAGTTTATATAGAGGTTTTAGGGCTTAAAAAACTAAGTTTTAGTACAATTAGGACTGCTGCTGCGGCGACTTCCGCGGTTCGTTCGCGGCCGCGGACGGATCGCGAACAGTAAACTTCAGAAAGCCTATTTTTCCGCGGTTCATCCGCGGTCGCGAATGAAACACGACTTTTTAACATGTTCCGTTGCGAATTGGAAAAACCTCAAAACATGAAATTTGTAGTGCTTGGAGTTAGCTTGCCAACCATATATTATGGAGCCAAAATGAAGTTCTGAGATAAACGTTATGTCCAATTTACTAGACAGTGCACAATATGCCTCATCCATTCTTCGCTTGTACTACACTTATCAAATTTGACCCCCGAACTCGATCCCGGCTTAATTCCTTGAGCTTTTACTCAGACGTCAAAGCTCCAAATCACTTAAATTCATTCCATAACATCCATATAGCTCGGTATCACGCCTTCCCGGCTATTTTCAACATAAGTTCTTGACTTGTACCACACTTTGGCCTTTTTCACCATCTTTTGACTCCAAAACTTTCTCTTTTAGTCTTCATTAGCTCATGTGTACCTATAACACACTAAGAACACTAATAAAAGCATTTTGTTATCATAAACAATATCAAAACAATAATAAAGCGTAATTATTTAGGGCATAAATATAGTCAAATTCACCTATTATCGTTTGAATAACTCATCCCAAGTTGCAATGGAGTTTATGGGGAGTGAGTTTAGCCATATCTGTGTTGCTCCTGTAACTGAGAACGGAAAGAGTAATAATCTGATGGATTCCGGAGTTACATTCGGTTGCCTCTGTGTCTTGCATATCGAGAGAAAGTTCTTCAGGTGCTGCTGAGGATCTTCAACCTGAGACCCAGAGAATAATCCCTTATTTTGCAACAAGTGTAGCATGTTGTTAGTGATCTGGAAAGACTCAGCTTGAATTGCTGGCACAACGATGGCAGTTGCCAAATTATCCGCTATGGGTTGTGCCCAGTCAAATAGTGCACCTTCCTGTGCCTCCTGCGCCTCTAGCATATTTAACCCGGCTTGCTGGTTTTGTTCGTATACGTCACCCATGTCGAAGTCTAGTTTGATTGGTTGTTGAGATTGCTAAATTTCTTTGATAGCCTTGTTACGTGCCCGGAAAGTTTGCTCGGGCTCTGAGAGTCCTTCAATTAGTTCTCCAATCCTTGCAGATTTTCTAGGCATACACTTGAGTACCCAAATCAACAACCGTCAAAATATTCAATGTAAAGTGTAGAAAGAACCTGAATACACAAGAATCTTGAAGTTCTGTCAATTGCAATTGATAATTCCATTAATTCCCAGGCAACGGCGCCAAAATTGATTCACGTCCAAGCAACGGTCGTAGTCAATATAACCTGGTCTAATAAATCCAGAATCGATCCCACGGGGAATTAACCTACCAATTACAACTTTCACAACCCAAGAGTACTTCCGAATCAAGTTCCCAAAATTTCGAGTATGTGTTTATGTGAGTTTCAAACTACTACTTTTGCAAGAATTAAAACGCTTAAAGGAAAGAATTGAATGTTGGGTAAAATAATATGGAGAAAGACTAAGGTATTGATTTCGCCTATTGATGGAATCCTTTATTGTTATGCTCATACAAATTGTCAATATATTCTATTAATCATGAACGCTATTTGTACCATAACCCTCTCCCAAGAAATTACTATAATTTACTAGTGCACTCTCCCGATCTACCCTAGCTAGCTTTAATTTGAATAGTTCACTTAAGATTGCACCCAAGACTTCGTTATTCCTAATCCCGTCTTTACGCCTAAAGTTATAGATTCCTCCAATAACCTAGGTGTGGTTTTGTTCAACAATATACCTAAATATGCACTCTTTTCCAAGTTATGCACACTAAATAGGCACAATTAATTGGGAATCCTACCAATTAACTACAACAAAAATGAAGTTGAACAAATAGAAATCTAGCTAACAATTTGTAATCACATAAACGATAAGTTCATCACTCAATAGGTTCCATCAAAACCTTAGAAAAAGAATTAGCTACTCATGCTCAAAGAAACAAGAATAATAATTGAATTCATAAATAAATACTTGATATAATATAAAGGAATGAGTTGAGAGAGTTCTCTCTTACTAATTGTCTTGCAAAAGTAGTGAAAAATACACAACTTGCCTCTATTGGGCGAACTAGGGGTTTATATAGAGGTTTTAGGGCTTAAAAACTGAATTTGTACAAAACTAGGACTAATATTTGCGGCTCCTTCCACGGTCGCGGACGAACCGCGGACAGAACAGTTCTCTGAATCATCAAAAATCTTCTGCAGGACTGTTTTTCCGCGGTTCCACCGCGGTCGCGGTTCCACCGCGGTATTTAACCCTGTTCCGTTGGGAATTTGGAAATACGCAAAACGTGAACGTTGTAGCCCTTTGCGTTATCTTTCCAGCCATATATTATGGAGCCCAAATGGAGTTCTGAGCAAAATGTTATGTCCAATTTACTAGACAGTGCGCAATATGCCTCATCCATTCTTCGCTTGTACTACACTATCAAATTTGACCCTCGAACTCGATCCCGGCTTAATTCCTTGAGCTTTTACTCAGACTTCAAAGATCCAAATCACTTAAATTCATTCGATAACATCCATATTGCTTGGAATCACACCTTCCCGGCTATTTTCAACATAAGTTCTTGACTTGTACCACACTTTGGCCTTTTTCACCATCTTTTGACTCCAAAACTTGCTCTTTTAGTCTTCATTAGCTCAAGTGTACCTATAACACACTAATAACACTAATAAAAGCATTTTGTCATCATAAACAATATCAAAAAAACAATAAAGCGTGATTATTTAGGGCATGAATATAGTTAAATTCACCTATTATTAATGTTTCTGTCTTATTTGATCCCGGATCTACCTATTCCTATGTATCTTAATATTTTGCACATCATTTGGGTACGACCCATGGTATTCTTTCCTTGCTCATGCATGTGTCTACCCCGGTGGGTGATACAGTTATTGTGGATCATGTATATCGATCCTGTCTTGTTACTATTGGGGGTCTGGAGACCTAAGTTGACTCTTATTGGGCATGGTGGATTTCGACGTTATTCTGTGGATAGATTGGTTATGTCCTTACCATGTTATTCTAGGCTATCATGCCAAGATAGTTACATTGGCTATTCTAGGTAATCCGAGGATCAAGTGGCGAGGCGTGACTGATTATGTATCCGACAGTGTGGTTTCCTTCCTAAAAGCTCAACGAATGATTGGCAAAGGTTGCTTATCTTATCTGGCTTTCATTAGAGATGTTGGAGCTGAGGCTCACAGTCTTGATTTGGTCCCCATTGTAAGGGATTTTGCGGATGTATTTCTAGCAGACCTGTCGGGCATGTCGCTGGACAGGGATATCAATTTCGGTACTGACCCGGTGCCGGGCACTCAGCCCATTTATATTCCTCCCTATTGTATGGCACCAGCTAAGTGAAAAAAGCTGAAAGAACAGCTTCAGGAACTCTTAGATAAGGGGTTCATTCGTCCGAGTGTGTCAACTTGGGGTGCACCGGTATTATTCATAAAGAAGAAAATGGTACAATGAGAATGTGCATTGATTACAGATAGTTGAACAAAGTGACAGTAAAGAATAAGTACCCACTACCTCGTATTGAGGACTTGTTTGATCAGCTACAAGGAGAAAGTGCATTATCTAAAATTGACCTTCGATCGGGTTACCACCAATTCAAGATTAGGGATTCATACATTATGAAAACGGCTTCCAGAACAAGATATGGGCACTATGAATTTCTGGTGATGTCTTTTGGGCTGAATAATGCCGCAGCCGCATTCATGCACTTGATGAACATGTTTTTAGCCGTATCTGGATTCTTTTGTGTTCTTATTTAATGATGATATCTTGGTGTACTCACACATCCAGGAGGAGCACGCATAGCACTTGAGGGTGGTATTGCAGAGACTGAGAGAGGAGAAGCTTTATACAAAGTTTTCTAAGTGTGAGTTCTGGCTTAATATTGTGACTTTTCTGGGATATGTGGTGTCCAGCGATGGTATTCAGGTTGACCCACAGAAGGTCGAGGCGGTGCAGAATTGGCCCAGACCATCCTCAGCTACTGAGATTTGGAGTTTCCTCGGTTTGGCAGGTTATTACCGTAGGTTCGTTTTTCATCTATTGCTTCACCTTTGACGAAGTTAACACAGAAGAATACTCCATTTGTGTGGTCTGATGAATGTGACAATATCTTCCAGAAGCTCAAGTCGGCCTTGACCGCAGCTCCGATACTAGTATTGCCGTCAGCTTTAGGTTCTTATACGGTGTATTGTGATGCTTCAAGAGTTGGGATTGGTTGTGTATTGATGTAGGAGGGTAGAGTTATTGCATATGCTTCTCGCCAGTTAAAGCCCCATGAGAAGAACTACCATGTTTACGACTTAGAATTGGCTGCCATTGTCCATGCCTTGAAGATTTGGAGGCATTATCTATATGGAATATCTTGTGAGGTATATATAGACCACCGTAGTCTTCATCACTTGTTTAAGCAGAAAAATTTCAATTTGAGGCAGCGGAGATGGCTTGAATTACTCAAGGACTATGACATCACTATCTTGTATCATCCCGGGAAGGCCAATGTGGTGGCTGATGCTTTAAGCCGGAAGACTATTAGTATGGGAAGTTTGGTGTATATTCCAGTTAGGGAGAGGCCCCTGGCAGTTGATGTTCAGGCTCTAGCTAATCAGATAGTGAGGTTAGATATTTCTAGCCCAGCCGGGTGATGGCTTGTGTGGCATTTCGGTCTTCCTTGTATGACAGTATTTGAAAGCGTCAGTATGATGATCCACATTTGCTTGTCCTGAGGGATAGGGCCCAGCACGATGATGTCAAAGATGTGACCATTTGAGATGATGGTGTGTTGCGGATGCAGGGCCGTATTTGCATGCCCAATATAGATGGGCTCCGGAAATTGATATTAAAGGAGGCTCACAAGTTGCGGTATTCGATTCATCTGGGCGCTGCAAAGATGCACCAAGATTTGAGACAACATTACTGGTGAGAAGAGTGAAAAAGGATATTGTGAATTATGTAGCTCGATGTCTTAACTGTCAGCAAGTCAAATATGAACACTAGAGACCCGATGTAGTGTTCCAGCGCATGGATATTCCCAAGTGAAAATGGGAGAGGATTACTATGGATTTCGTGAGTGGTCTTCCCCATACCTTGAAGAAGTTTGATTCGTTTTGGGTGATCGTTGATCGACTGACCAAGTCCGCACACTTCATTCCTGTGTGCACTACTTATTCATCAGAGCAGTTAGTAGAGATTTTCATCCGAGAGATTATGCGGTTGCATGGGGTCCCAGTTTTTATTATATCTGATAGATGTACCTAGTTCACTTCTCAGTTCTGGAGGATATTTCAGTGAGAGTTGGGTTCACAGGTAGAGTTTAGAACAACATTTCACCCACGGATGGATGGGCAGTTTGAGCATACAATTCAGATATTAGAGGATATGTTGCGTGCCTGCGTTATTGATTTTGGAGGTTCTTGGGATGATTACTTTCCTCTTGCATAGTTTGCTTATAACAATAGCTATCAATCCAATATTTAGATGGCACCGTATGAAGCCTTATATGGGAGACGGTGTAGGTCTCCAGTTGGTTGGTTTGACCCCGGCGAGGCTAGATAATTGGGGACAGAGTTAGTTTAGGATGCCTTAGACAAGGTGAAGGTGATTCAGGAGAGGCTTCACATGGCTCAGTCACGTCAGAAGAGTTATATGGACCGGAAGGTCCGAGATGTGTCTTATTCAATGGGCGAGAAGGTGTTGCTGAAAGTTTCTCCCATGAAAGGTGTTATGAGGTTTGGGAAGAAAGGAAAGTTGAGACCAAGGTTCAATGGACCTTTTGAGGTACTTAAGAAGATTGGGGAGGTGGCCTATATGCTCGCTTTGCCACCTAGCTTGTCGAGAGTTCATATGGTGTTCCATGTTTCTATGCTCCGGAAATACATTAGAGACCCGTCTCATGTATTAGACTTCAGCATGATACAGTTGGATGAGGACTTGACCTATAATATGGAGCCGGTAGCCATTTTGGGTCGACAGGTTCGTAAATTGAGATCCAAAGACATAGTTTCAGTAAAGGTGCAGTGGAGAGGTCGGCCCGTGGAGGAAGCAACTTGGGAGACCGAGCAGGAGATGCGAAGCAGATATCCACACTTATTTGAGACTCCATATATGTTTCTTGACCCGCTCGCGGACGAGCGTTTTTATAAGTTGGGGATGATGTAATGACCCGACCCGTCGTTACAGGAGTTACTGCCCCATTTTCCCCATTTTATGCTTTCATATGTTTCATTATATGTGTTTGGAGAATTTGAAGTAAATCGAGTAGAATTCGGTTAGAAATGAGGCAATAAACCTCTTTATGAGAAGGTTAGTTTGGAAAAGTCAACCGAATGTTGAACTATGAGTTAGAAGGCTCGGAATGGACTTCTGATGATTCGACTAGTTTTGAGGAATTATTTATGACTTAGGAGAACAATCGGAATTAAATTCGGAGGTCTGGTGTAGAATTAGGCTTGAATTGGCTAAGGTTGAATTTTGGCGAATTTCGAATGGTAGGTGAGATTTTCATCCAAGGGTCGGAATGGAATTCCGCGAGTTGCAGTAGCTCCGTTAGGTGATTTTGGATATGTGTGAAAAATTTCAGACCATGCGGAGGTGATTAAGTCGGGTTTTAGATCAAATGCAATTTTTGGAAGTTTTAGAGAAACTTAGGCTTGAATCCATGAGAAATCAATGATTTTGATGTTTATGATGATGTTTTTATGTTGCGAGCAAGTTTGAATGAAGTAATATAACATATCTGTGCATTTGGTTGAGGTCCCGAGGGTCTCGGCGTGAATTCGGATGGCCAACGGGAAAATTTTGAACATGTTAATGCAGCAGAAAAATTACAGACAGTTTTACTCTATGTGATTGCATAGACAGGTCTGCGATTGCATAGAAGGATCTGAAGGGGGTGGAATTTTGTTCTATGTGATCGCATGGAGGAGTGTGCAATCACATAGGTTGATAAAATTTTTCAGTGTGATCGCGTGAAGGGCTGATGCGATCGCGTAGTGTAAGGGGGCAAACGTGTGCAATTGCATGGTGAGTTCTACAATCGCAGAGAATGATTTCAAGGCCTGGAAAATTTACTCTATGCGATCGCAATGGGTTTGATGTGATCGCATAGAAGAAGGCGTCAGTGGCAGAACAGTTAAGTTAACACATCAAACGCGAACCCTTATATTTTTACACCATTTTTACTCAGCCAAGAGAGGTTTTTGAGCAATTTGAAGAGGATTTTCAATCGGTATTGCTTGGAGATAAGTCTCTTGACTAGAAAAAGTTATTTTATACAAGAATCAACACTCAAATTCATGAAATTGGGTAGAAATTGTGAAGAACTAGGGATTAATTCTAGAAAACAAATTTTTGGAATTTGAAAGGCCATTCGAACTCCATTTTTGATAAATTGTATATGTACAGACTCGTGGCGAGACGAGGAATCTTTGGTATGATTTTCGGATTTTTTTCGAGAAGTGGAACCGGGGCTCGGGTTTTACCAACTTCATGAATTGTTGTACTTTTTGAGTATTTTTGATTGGGTTATGTTTCTTTGACCCATATTTATGTATTCGCTGTGGTTTTGACTAGATTCGATGCACGAGGAGGTCAATACAAAAGGAAAGGGCATTGCGGACGAGTCCACGGCCGGTTAGAGGTGTGTAGTTGGTGTATATGATGGCCTGAGGGTTTGAAACCCCAGGCTTATCACACTGTGATGCTATTTAGGGTGTGACTCGTATCCCATGGCAGGTGCGGGATTGGTTATGACTGGGGATTTGTGACTTGGTCCACCCCGAACATGAACAATACTATATTGGCGCTTTAAACGCACTCTGTGTTGAATATATATGGGCTATATGCCATGTTTCGGGCCTTGTGCCGACATGTAGTATCCTTAGGAGATAGAAAGTCTTTGTGATAGCATGATTTGTAAAATAATCATTGATCTCAGTCCTTGGTTTAATCACTGTGATGAAATGCTAAGTCACCTTTTCTTGAAAAATTAAGTATCTAAAATGTTTACCTTATTAATGAATTGGAAACTGGAAATAAACAAATTGAATTGTTATGTGACTCATATGCATATTGTGGACTGAGTATGGATCGAGCTGCATGCCGTAGAGAATGATATGAATATATTGCGCTTGGGCTGAAGGAGCCCCTCCGGAGTCTGTACACACCCCCACTGAGCGTCGTCGATGTTAAACGGATCAGGCTACGCACCGTAGCGGTCATGTGCATTCATTGCATTCATGCATTATTAATTATTTGTGCTATCTTTGGTTTGTTGTTATGGTTAGTTCGTAGTAGGTAACAGACTGTTAGAAGTAGCTTTACTTTGTGGCATTTCGTGGATTTCTCACTTCCAGCTATTTTATATGCTTTTTACTCACTGAGTACTTAGTACTCACCCCTACTCCCTACACCTTTGTGTGCTGATTCAGGTACATCGGAGGTTTAGCCGAGCAGTTCCATTTTATCCAGAGTTATCCGAGTTGCTGAGGTAGATACAGGCATTCGCAGGACTTGGCTTTTCTTCTTATTTCAGTTTATTTACATATATACTCTCAGACTCGAGTATTTCATTTAGATATTCCTGTTATTATCTAGTTTTTGCTTAGAAGCTCTAGACTCGTGACCCCAGATCTTTGGGAGTGTTATTATCAATTTTCGCACTTTTCAGTATTATTATTCTACTGTTTTGCTGGATTATTATCATAAACTCTTATATTCTTCTTAAATTGTCATTTTAAGTTGGGCGCCATAGCGACCGGGTTTGGGTCATGACAATACAGGTAGTGAGTTCTTCATTTGAAGTTAGAAGCATTCCCTTGCTTGTATAGTTGCATTCCTTTGCTTGTATTTAGTTTGATATCAAACAACATTTTTAATACATATCTAGTTGAATCAATATTTACAACTTCACTAATTTTCTCCAGGAAAGTATTAAATGATATGTCCTTATTAAGTAGAACAAGTTTTGTATCATGATCGAAGTATTTAAAATCAGTAGTCCATCTCCAATTGAATGTTATAGCAACGCAAATCGAACTCATCCTGCAGATTCATGTTTAGTGGAAACTATTAGAAAAGTGAACAGAAGAATTTTTATGTTGTATGTGCTGAAGTTTTTACTAATAAACTAAATCACTTAGGCATCTTTTGCTGAAGTTTTTTTGAAAAAAGATGTATGGCATAGTTAATGAATTCTGCAAAGAAAAATTCAGCTTATAACTGCTAAATTTTTTAGAGATAACCTTAATAACTTCAGCTTATTAGGTAAAATTGTTTTATCATGGTGATTCATAAATGCATGGAAGAAAAAAACTTCAGCAGGTAAGTGCTGCAGATTTTAGAAATGAACTAAAAAACATCAAGACATTAATCCGGAGTTTTTTTTTTACAGAAAATGATAGCATGTTTAAGTATTAATTGCGTAGTATACATCATTAACCTACATAATTAAAGTAGTAATTATACTACGTTGGGGTGTGTGTTAGTGTAATAAATACATTTCTATCATATTCATGCATGCTTTTCATTAGACAACCTTTAAATTTTTTTTTTGCCTTTTCATATATTATGCAGAAGTTTTCCCTTATATATGCACGCTATTCCTTCTGAGTTTATTCAGTCAAACGCATATATTTTAGCAGATATAAAATACAAAAAGGAGAAAAATGGATGCCGTCATTAAGCAAATAATGGATGAGATCAAGCAAGATATAATTGATGCATTTAAGTTAAAGCTTGATGAGGTCATAGAAAAGTACGACTAGGAGCACAAAAAAAATTAATAACAAGCTTGATACACTTGTGATGTATGCAAATTTGACAATCTTGCTGATGTTGATGCTCGTCCACCTGGAAGCGGCGACGATGATGATGATGATGATGATGCTAGAATGGACGATTAATATTTTTGTTTTGTTTATTTATGTAATTTGTTTTTACCTTTTATTGTGTTTTAATGAAATATTAAGTTTTTGCTATAAGTTTTATCTGCGTTTTTTTTCATATTTATTCTATTTAAATTCGAAAAGTAGCAGAGGAAATGAACTATATAACTGCAGCAGGAATCAACAAAAACTAATCTGAATATTAGGCAGTGCAGGAAATGAACTATATAACTTCAGAAGGATGAACTATATAACTTCAGCTCCTAGGCCTAAGTTTTTTTGGTACAATATAATTTTTTAATTTAGTCAATGTAGAAGAAAAACATCAGCCTCCTACTGAAGTTTTTGAGTAATAACAAAAGAACTTTAGTTGCTTTGCCGAAATTCTTTTAGTACAATATGATGTTTTAATTTAGCCAGTGTAGGAGGAAAACTTAAGACTCCTGCTGAATTTTTTAAGTGATAACAAAAAAACTTCAGCTCCTAGGCCAAAGTTTTTTTAGCGTAATATGATTTTTTTTAATTTAGCCAGTGTATGTGGAAAACTTCAGCCTCCTGCTCAAGTTTTTGAGTAATAACAAAAAAACTTCAGCTGCTTGGCCGAAGGTTTTTTAGTGTAATATAATTTTTTAATTTAGCCAGTGTAGGAGGAAAACTTCAGGCTCCTTCTGAAGTTTTTAAGTAATTACATAAAAACTTGAGCTGCTAGGCTGACGTTTTTTTAGTGCAATATGATTTTATAATTTAGCCAGTGTATGTGGAAAACTTTAGCCTCCTGCAGAAGTTTTTGAGTAATTACAAGAAAACTTCAGTTGCTTCGCCGAAGTTTTATTTAGTGCAATATGATTTTTTAGTTTAGCCCGTGTAAGAGAAAAATTTAATCATCCTGCTGAAGTTTTTAAGTGATAAAAAATTCAGCTGCTAGGCCGAAGTTTTTTTAGTGAAATATAATTTTTTAAATTTAGCCAGTGTATGTGGAGAACTTCAGCCTCCCGCTGAAGTTTTTGAGTAATAACAAAAAAAAAAACTTTAGCTGTTTAGCTGAAGTTTTTTTTAGTGCAATATGATTTTTTAATTTAGTCAATGTAGGAGGAAAACTTCAGGCTCCTTCTGAAGTTTTTAAGTAATAAATTAAAAACTTCAACTGCTGGGCCGAAGTTTAATTTAGCCAGTGTAGAAGGAAAAGTTCAGCATCCTTTTGAAGTTTTTAAGTTATTACTTAAAAACTTCATCTCCTAGGGCCAAGTTCTACTAACATATCACACATTAAATTACAATTAAGTGAATTAATCAGAAAATATTTTGAATTCTGGAGATGAATTTGAATACTTACAATGTATTTCAATTTGAATTTGAATATGGAATTTAAATTCCTTCAGTGAAATTCGTCAAACAACTTTAATCAATTAATAAGAAAATATATAATTCAAAAACTATTTTGAATTCTGGAGATGAATTTGAATACTTACAATGTATTTGAATTTGAATTAGAATATAGAAATTGAATACGAGACGCGTTCTGAGGAGAAACTGGCTGATGGATGAGATATGGAAGAGAATTATAATTTGAATATGTGAATACGGAGGAGAGATGCACTTTTATATGTTTTGGAAGGGGTATAATGGTCATATTAACACGAATTTTTTGTTAGTTGGTTACAAAATTAATAATTTTTAAAAACATGGTATAAATTAAAAGGTGGCATAAAAATAGGGTACCGCTGCAAATCACCCTTATGTTAAGCCCAATGATCCGCGTTCCACATTCCGTTTGCCTAATTCAAAAACTTTGCAACATGTTGGGAACATATTAGAAAAAATGACACCCGATGACAACACATAAGAGGAATTGACGAGTTTTTAGTCTTATATTAGGTTTAGGGGTGGGCATAGTTTGGGCAAACCCGAAATTCAAACCGAAATCCGAATTATTTAGATTTTTTGTTTGGATTTTCGGATTACGGATTCAATTTTGGATTTAATGTTTAAATTTTTTGAATTTCGAATTGGACTTTGAATTTGGTACTCTGGATATTTTTATATCCTAAATTTTTATGCTTTATATTTAGTTCATTATCTTAATGTCAATAATAATAAGTTAAATACAATATCCATAAGTTATTATTTCATATTATCAATATTAATTACTAAGTTATTGTCGCAATACTTTCTATTTGGACATACTTTTACTATTACTACTCCTTATCGGCTATATAATGTCTCTATTGCATTATTTTTATAGTAATTTCATTACTTGATTACTTTATTTGGATGATTGTGGTGAGAATGAGTAACTTTTCAAGCAATTTAATATGAGTACTTTATTTGAATATTCTTCTTTATAAAAGAAAAAATATGTCAACGTATAAGCTCAAAACCGAAAATCCAAAACATCCAACCTGATTAATCCGAAATCGAACTTAAAAAATTCGATGCAATCCAAGTTTATTTCATTCTTCAATCCGAAAATCCAAACCAAAAATTTATATTTAATCTGAACTGCCGAACGCCCACCCCTAATTAGGTTTTAGCAAAGGCAACCTCAAATAATTTGTATTTTATAGCCAAATCTTAAAAATCTCAATTTATTAATTATTCTCCTCACCGTTTGATGCCCTCCTATTGTTCGCTAGCCCCCCTCCCCCTTCTTGTTCGCTTCCTTTCCCCATCCCTCCCTCCCTTCCCTCGTTCATTGCTTTCTCCATCCTTTCGTTCGTTGCTCCCCTACCCTCCCCTTTTTGGTTCGTTGTGCGTTATGGGATTGAAGTTCAAATGAGATTAAAATGGTGGATTGGCTCTACGATTGGTTTACCCAGTATTACCCATCAAATACAAAGGAGTGAAGCTTAACATATAGGAAGGAAAATAATTTTTTGATATACATTTTAGTATATACAAAGAAGGATAATAAATTCGTGATATACATTTTGCTATACATATTTTATTATATATTAAACATTGTGATTGATGTTCAGTTATAATTTTATATTTTAGTACATTATTTACCTTACATTTTAGGGACTTTGATGCTAAGCTATATTATATTTGTGCTTAATTGAGTTTATTTTACGTGTAGGTACGTTGAAAATGAAATTAAAAATAAAATAAAAGTTTTATATATGTTATGAATAGAATTCTATTTGGAGTGACTGCCTATCTTGTAGA